>VYZV01020029.1:42266-189262 GCA_013401275.1 Pandion haliaetus | reverse complement strand
CTTGTAACAAACAACAAATTACTAGCTACCGTTAAGGCGACTTCATCTCCATCTAAACTAAGTTCGGACAGATCGTTAATAATGCAGGCCCAGGAATGGAGTGAACTTGTGTCTCTGCAATATTTTTCAGATATCCATTGCAACTGACAATCCAAGGTTTGCCAGCAGCCTGACAGTTCAAACAGCCTGTGACAAGCCATCAGACTGTCTTGTTTTTCAATTATTTATCATCATTCTGTGAATATACTAGGCAGTCCTTTAGAACTTGGACAAACACTTTGAATGATGTGTAATCTTTGCTAGAGCTCACCACTACAGTGATAGCATGGGCAAACAGCTGAAAAATATAATTAGTAATGCCTGCTTCTTGCACGCCATTTTCCATGTGGGAGGTTTTACAGAGGAAGGAGACACTTTAAGATAAAAGCATCAGGGTCAAGGACAGAAATAGAAGAAGAATTCATGTCTCCAAATTCTCAGTCTGAAGCTCTGTTGGAGCTTGCTGCTACTAAATCTATTTAATGCATTATGGTGGTGTCCAGAAGCCCCAGCCAAAGACTGGCATCTCTTTTCTTCTGTGATACAATGCAACAGGTGAAAAGGCTATAGCAAGCTAATGTTTGATGTCTACTACTACTTCAAATAGCTCTGAGAGATCAAAAGTCCTGAATTTCAGTAAGAATAAACTCTGGACATTCTTCACAGAAACAGAGGAGAGCAGCAAGAATGATCAAAGGTCCAGAAATGAGATGCAATAACAGACCTTCCAATATGTAAAACCCTTGCAAACAGGAAGGGAAGCTTTCCCCGTGACTGTGGTGGACAAGATAAAATGGGTATAAACTGTAGTGAGGAGTCTGACGTCAAGAAATAGTTCTGAAAGTGATTTCTGAGAAAGCCTATGGAGTCTCCATCACTAAATGCTCTTAAAACAGATATGAGGGTTTTTGTTTTGTTTTTTTTTTTCATCAGAAATTACTCACGTAAACCTTTGGGACAAGGTGAGGTCTAGATGACTTTTTCCAAACTCCTCCTAGGCCTGCAATTTTGTGAAGTTTCATCTACTTGAAGGTTATATATATTTAATATTGAGAAGTATATCTAGAAAAAGCATTAAAATACATGTCTAACAAAAATGCCTACAAGGAATACATATTTATGCAATTTATATGGATTTAAACATTTTTAGTCATATTGAGAATGATTAGTTAGGTTGTGTTTCTGGGCAATTTAAAGGATTAATTTGGATTCGGTGTCTTCTGAAATTAAGTCATTCAGTGTACTTTGTAGGTGTCTTCATCAGATATTGTGCTTGTTGAAGGCAACTTCTCTGTACAGCTTATTGAAAAATAATGGACTTTAGTAAGAAAAATAACAAAGGCTTGAAATTCTGAAAAGAAAGTTATAAAAAAACCTTGGGTTTTTTGTCTTCCTTTTTTCCAAGGACACATCACCTGCAACTGTTTGTATTGATCCTAACATTGACTACTCTGCAGAATCCTACTGAGTCACTGTGACAGCTCAGTCTATGAAAAAGAGATTGCAAACACCCTGAAAAATACAAAAAAATGCCTCAGAACCATGTTGGATGTTGAACAGTGTCAAAATCACAAAGCTGTTCAATCAATCGAAGTCCAGTTCTGATGCCTTACATAAGCACAGGCTAGATGCTGGTGTGATTAATTCAGTTAGAAGTGTAATACTTTGGGGTTTTTTTATTTGTGTTCACACTAGCTGTATTAGTGCTCTAGTGCGAAAACAGCTTATAGCAGTACAGTTTATTTCCGTTCCCACTTAGAAATTACGTCTGCCATCACTAGCCCCTTTTCACTACTTTCATATTTAACTGCATCCACAGTACTAAGGTTGTGCTTCTGTAATAAAACCGGTCTAGATAAGGCTAATTTTTTTTAATAGATTTTAGTTTCCTTCATGATGTAGCATTGCTGATTAATGGATCTTTAGTCCCAGAAAAATGGGATTTATACCAAACAAACTGCTTGCCAAGTGGCTTTAGAGATTTCCCCCATTCATTTTAGTCAATTGAAAATACGAAAATTCTGAAGCTTCTTAATCGGAGATTTCTCTGCAGAGTACCACTTCTGATGATGCTTTACAGCTGTGTATGACTTCAACAGATACAAATAAGATATATTAAGAAAAGTGTGTTTACAGGCCCCATTAATTTGAAATAACATGTCCTGGGGTATTGTAGTTACCCCTTGATAAACATATTTGGGTTGTAATGGACTTTTTCTTCTCTGCTACGAGGCTGTTGTTCCCTGACTTCCAAAAATTGTCATTTCAGGATAACTTTTATCTTCTATTATTCATTTGTGCTTAAGGTACAAATCCAATAATATTATTTTCATTTGTAACAAACGATGAGCAAATAAAAGAAAAACATCATGGTCTGTAAGTAAAATTTACATTTTTCAAATGTGAAACCACATGACAATTTTAGCTGCAGGACATGTCTACATTATCAGGACTACTAGTGTGCTATATTAGTAGCTGTATTCAGTTTTGCAGCATTTTACAATAGGAAAGCTATCCTTTGTATCAGTCCAGCCATCACCCTGAGCAAAAAATACCTCACAAAAACAGCAAAAGATCTGGTAGGGTAAGATTTACTTCATCAGCTGCACTGGCCAAGCACGTCCATTAGAGATCACATCCCTCCTGGTTGCAAAGATGCATCTGCATCAGTTTGTTGTTTGAAGTTTCTCATGGAGGTTGGACCAGATCTCCTGAGGCCCCTTAGACCCACAGGGTAATTCAGATCTTATGTTGCATTTTGAGGGAATGCTAACATTTCATCCATTTATAGTTTGAATTCATACACACACAAAAGAACTAATTTGTAAGGTTCTTCCTGATATCCTAGTTTTTCTTCATGTGTTGTAGGATGGTATACTTCCCCTTCAGGTCTTCAAGTCAAATGCAGGACATAATCAGATGATCAGGGAACAATCTTATTGTTACAGCTGAGAAAGCAGTCCTTTGTAAATGGGCTAAAGTGGTACAAGTCATGCTCAGTTGAGTCAGTCAAACACGTGCTTCCAGTTTTAAACTAGGTTGTCTATTTTACAGGTGAAACAATCACAACAATGATTTTAAATAGCACTTTGCAACTACAAGTGGCCAGGACCCCACCTGCAGTATGTTTTTATAGCTCGGTCATTGAACAGGGCTTTGGCAAACCACAGTGGCTTGACTGGCTGCAGTCATCTGCCTAATTTTGTAGTGTGACCAGAGATTTGTCTAAGGGGTTATACAATTTCTTTTCAAAGAATATGTTCCAAGACCCACATAAAAATGCAAGAGGAGGCGAAAAGGCAGAGGCAGAAGAAGCTTGCAAAAGCATCTATTTAAACCTCGTTGGGAAAACACAGTTCAGTTGGAACAGGCGTGCAATAATGTGCAACAGATACATTTCTGTAACTGCAAGGCCATTCACTGGTGCGTGGGAAGGTGCATAGTTCAGTGTTGGTTACCCAGGTACTCCCAGGAGAAGAGCAAACATACAGTACACACATTTCAGAGACTGGGGCTGCAAATTATTTGCAGAAGTATTAGCGCTGGGCGTTAAACCCGGTAACTCCAGAGGAACTCTAGGCAGCATGGGAAGGAAACAAGAGGAATTAGATGTCTGCGAGTAGCTGCAGAGCTATGATGTCACTGGGATCACAGGGATGTGCTGCAATGGATGGGTACTGGCTTTTTAAGAAGAACAGGCTGGCATGGTGAGGTGGGGAGCTGCCTTTTATGTGAGACACCAGTGGGAATGCATGCAGGTCTGCTGTAGGATGGGTGATGAGCCAGTCAGCAGCTTATGGGTCAGCATTTGAGATCGACATGGGCAATGTTGTAGTGGGTGTCCACTGCAGCCCATCTGATTAGGAAGAAGGAGGTGAGGCCTTCTTTATGTAACTGGAAAAAGCCTCATGATTGAGACCCTGGCCCTCACAGGAGACTTCAGCCACCCCAGTGTCTGCTGGAGGGACAAGACAGTGGGGTACAAGCAGTCCAGGAGGTTTCTGGATATTTTGTTTCTTAAATTTAAGACAATATGAAACCTGAAGAGCAACCCTAGTTACAAATAAGTATCATGTCCTCAAGGCGCTCCAATATGAATAAGCGCATCAACCATAAAAGCGGCTTATTTGAGCTATCCCTACATTATTAGGGAGAAAAAGATGAGCTGTGAATAATCAGAAAGGTAATTTCTCCTGTACTTGAAACAAAATATCAGTTAATTCTTAACTTTATTATGTTGCAAGCAAATCCACACCTTTTCTTCTACACTTACTAGGTTTTTATTAAGTTACAAAAGAGAAATATAAATAATTACAGCTCTAAGAATGCCTGGAAACATGATAAAGCTTTGATTCTGCAAGGCTTTTAGCTGGACTTAATTTTAAGCATCTTCTCACCTTGCTTGTTAACAGATAAACCACTTTTTTTCAACACCTAACAGCTTCATTGCTATAACATGTTCCTTCCTAGAATAATCATCTTCTGTGCTGTACTTGCCTGTGACAACTGTAATCTCTTGATGTGATAAAATGCAGCTTTTTAGTGTACATGTTCCATGCCACACATTATATGATCTGAAACTTCAGTGAATGATCTAAATCATCTAGCTCTCAGTGTAATTTTTATTACAGATTTCTTCATTTTGAGGCTGACAAAGGAGATGAGTATCCATGGAGAGACAGGGAAAAAAAGGAGAGGAAAAGAGAAAAATAGGAAACCCATTTCCCATAGCCTGGGAAAAATGGTTATGAGACCCCAGATAAACACATACAGTCTTCAGCAAGCTGAGAGTATTTTGGCCTTCGACAGCAGACTTGCAAGCCAGTGGTTGATCTGTGTAAGAGAATGTTTTTTCCAGTATTCTCGGTTTCGTATCTTAAGAAGTTATTTTGACATTTATTGAACTGTTCCATATATCCTCATAATGAATGGTTAATGCTGTGATATTAAATGTCTGATGGCTCTGAAGTGAAAGTTCTCCATTTCACTTATTATGAGATATGCCCTTTTCATTTTCAGACAGCCCTCTTAAAAACACACACACAGAAAATCTCAAAGGTACCACAGGTACCTTGTTTATCCCAGCTTTTTAGCTTCCTGTTAGCTTGGATGCATTTAGTTTGCTTTTGCAGAAGGCCTTTGAGGAGGCACTAAAAGATGTCAAATAAGACTAAAATGGAAGAAAGGACCTCCTATACCTCAAGGGTAAAAAGCTCACTTGGTTAACGGTCTTTAGGGGAAGGTGAACTGCTCTACCTGCTGAAGTGGACATTTTTGATGTAACTAAGATTAAAAGAAACAAGTGGGGAGGGGAGGAAGGCAAGAGAAAACCTTAGAATACCTCAAAGCTTTAGGATATCTTGCTTTTAAAAAGATACAATATTGAAAAAGACGTTGTTGTTGTTTTTATTATTTCCCTGGGTGTTTCTTTAATTGTCTTTAACCTACAGGAATAAAAATATCTGGATTACTTCCCAAAGTGTCTGAGACTTCTCATACCCATGGGTACCAAAATAAGGAAAACAAAAACTGATTTTAAGATTTCACTTTATTTCTACAACTGTTAGCTGTGTAAAAAACCACGTGGGCTCTATTAATAACTTACATTTAAAGCAACTCATATTTTGATCTGGAGAGGATTCTCTATATTTGCAGTGGTAGGTATTTCTGTATGCAAGGCGCATCTTGAGTTGTCTTTTCATAAAGTTTTACCACTGCCATTGTTTTGAGTAGAATATCTGACAATGAGTAAACTTTGTTAGGTTTGGAGATTTCATTTGAGTAAGGTTCCCAAAAGCTGGATCTGATTTTAATCTTCATCTGAACTTACTGAGAACAGTGTTGCTTGGTAAACTTTGGTTTCTGGGTATTTTTGGCTTGGCTGGAAATAGTGTAGCTTATTTTGTATGTATTTCAGCACTTCATATTTCAGCCAACACTAGAAATAAGCAGCACAGGAGCAAACAGCTATGGCAAAATGTTATTTAAAAATTAACCAACTTCATTTTGCTGTCTCCTTTGCTTTTTGGAATAGTGGATAAAGCTCCTTTTGAGTGCAGCCCTTGTCATCAGTTGCAACATTAAAAGGTTGCGAATAACTTAAAGCCAGTCTTAAAACATTTTAGGTAACCTGGCTGTCCCTTTCCATGAGTCAGTCACACCGAGGAGCTTCAGCATACGTCATGAAAGACTAAAATGGAAAGAGGCAGAACTTTCTAAGGTAAAACTTTAAAATAATCTCGTTTAGGGCTCCAATACTACTCCTCCTTTCCTTGCCCCAAGTTGTCTAGTCCTGCTCCCTTCTTTGGTCAGACATTGGTGCTTGTGTGACAGATTGAGGAGAAGACTATAAAGCTGTTCAGCACCTGAGCCCATGAAAACTCTTGACTTTTTGGGGAGGATGCCAGGCAAGACTGTTGGCTCCTGATGGCCCAGGCACCAGGGCTGTTGCAAAGGAGTGGGTTGGACTGTGTGACTCTGGGTGACACCTCCAAAACAAATCATGTGAAGCCTCTGTGCAGGTGCACAATGCATTAAGTACTATTATTAAAATGGTTATAGGCTAAGTATGGATTAGAGACAACACTTGGATTCAGCAAACAGGCATGACATTTAGATAATCAGAGCCCCTAAACACAGCATTAAAGAACATTGTTAAATCACTCAAAAATTAGGAAAGATAAGGTGTAACTTGAGTTCAGCTTCCTATTGCATTATTTTGTAGTTTTGCCTAAAATAATCAGTCTGGAGCACCAGGAGAACTAACAGCTCTCTAACACAAAGTCCTGTACTGGGTTATACAACTGCAGCTACATGATCTAGTTCAGGGTTGGGGTTTTTTCCTTATGTTTTTTATCTCATTTTATCTTGCAACAAACTCTTATTTGCAAAGAGGGCCTTGGTCTTAGAAAAAGACCTTCTCTTGGACAACATTTTGAATAACACCATTTATTTCTCTTGTGAAGATTTCAGGCAAGTGGAGTACTTTTCAAAGACACAGACCCTCTGGCAGCATCCCAGTTCTGCAGCAGCTCTTTTCGGTCATGCACCAGTTCCACACTTTTCATGGCTCTATGGGTGACAGTATGTGCCATAGCCCAAGTGAATCAGTGATGATAAGGGAAATCAAGAGGGTGCTTTGCTGTGCACTGTGCACTTGACGTTTGGATGGTTTGTGGCTGAGGAGCTAATACACTGGCTGCTGGAGAGCTCTAGTCATTTCACTGTGACTTACAGACCAGGAAAGTGAATCTCATTAGAACTGACCTGCAGATGAATACAAATCTTCTCTCTCATTATAAACAACATCTGTGAAATGCAGCTTTGCTTCCTAGCAGGAGAAGAACACTCCAGCTCAATACTAATTCAGCAGCTCCATCCTGTCCTGTGACGCACAGTGATCAATTGCTTGTTCCTCTGCTGTGGATGTAATACATCTTCCTCGAGCAGGGAAACACTTTAGTCTAATATGTGGCTTTAATTTTCGCATCATTCTTTCTGCTCTGTAGAATACATGTCTGAGCTATGGCAAAAAAAATTAAATTTTTGCAGGAGGCTTTGGCTGGGAGGACTGATTGAGAAGTAGACAGCTGTAAAGAGCTCATAGCGTTAATTGCTTCATGTCCTGTTCAAGCTATTCTGTCTGATGTTCTGTGATGTGTAAGAATTGTTTGCATGTTATGAAGCCAGGGGCTGGATGCAACACAAAAACTCCTTTTTCTCTTGATTCAGAATCTACCTCTGGTGGTGCTGGAAGATTTTATGCACTGACTGGAATTAGTGGGGATTAGATCAATCTATGACTGCTCCTTTTCCTTCAGGATAGCTGGTTCCTCCCTGACATGGATTTAGTAAATTATGAGTCACATTTGCCTGTTGCTCTTTCTGGGGAAAGCTTTGATGTTTTCTAGAGAATGCCGGACAAGAATTTCCCTTCCATTTAAGTAAAAAATTCAGTTATTTGACTAGATAGGACCATTTAAAGGAAAGAGAAAAGCAGAGGTCAGTTAAAAAGCATAGAAAAACACGGTTCTACAGTTTCTTTTATGAAGACCAGCGAGAGCTAGCTTCTAAACTTGAGTTTCAGTATTACTCAGTACAGTGTTTGCACAGGCTTGCACAGGGCAGCTTGACTTTCTGAAAGCCTGTCAAAATTATCTTACATAGGGGGTGGTGCCTTTTAAGAGAAAAAAGTGTCCTCAGCCTTAGAAGTGAAGTGTGCAGGTGGAGTTTCCTGTGTGGTCACACACCTCCTTCCCTTGATCTAAAAATAACAAGTGACAGCAGATTTTGTTGCCGTTGCCAATTTACTCTCAAGTTCAGGCAATTTGCTTGTGCTTCAGAAGTGATGGGACACCTTGAACTGGATCACCTGGCATCTGTCTTGCAAACACATTCTCCCTCAGGGCTGGAAAGCTGGGCAGAAACTGAAAGCAAGGGTTAATTAGGAAAGAAAGGATAATTATCTGGGTTTTCCTTTTTTTTTTTTTTCTGTTGCAACATTCACTGACCTGTAGCTACTGTTAGTTCATTTCCCATTCTGCACTGATACCTCTGTGCATTTCAAATGGCTCTGCCCATAGTCTCCCTGCTTAAATAAACCCCTGGGGATTCTTCAGCCTTTAAAGAAAATTACAAAAGCCTTTGCATATTGTGCAATTACCTCACCCTTTGTTTTCCTAAAAAATGGATTCAGCAACTCCCTGGCAGGAAACCAGAATTAGCATGTCAATATCACAACATCTCTCTGTGGGAGTAATGTTGTATATGTAACATCCTGGTCCAAGGTCATACGTTTATAGGCAAAACCACATTAAAATGAGTTGTTTGCACTAGTACCTGCAGGGGATGTAAACAGTGAGTAGGTTGTTCATTCCTGTCCCGACTGCAGAATCTGTTACAGGCATTACAACAATTGCAATACATGTTGAGAGGTTTTAGAAGAGGCAATCTCATTGCCTCTCCAACATGCTACCCATTGCTGCTGCTCCCCAGAGTCCTTTCACATAAGACACTCTCTTCTGCAACATTAGCATTACCTGGAAACTGATACCCCTCTTCTAGCTTGGCTTTAAGCAGTGGAGCCCGAGCAATGACATCCTCTTTTTCCACTCATTCTTCAGCATTTGCATCTTCACTAATGAGTGCTTTTCCTGGCATATATATAGTGTGTAGATAGCGAACCCCTTCTAAGAAAAAAGGAGTGTGTGTATGTATATATATACATATGTGCGACTTCAAAAACACGCCATTCTGGGAACTATCCTAGGGCAATGATATGATACTGATGTAACGGTGGTTTTGAAGGTTAAATGTTGCAATTAAAGCCTGTCTCCAGTTCTGAATCAGCTGACTTGCACTAGAAGTCAGAAATGTGTCTGTATTTTTCAGCTTGCACACTGGAAAAAAAAAAAAATTAAGAACACTATTTTTTAAAGCTCTGATCCTGTTTAGGTGAAACCAAACAACCAGTATAGCAGAGACCAATAACACCCAGAATCTGGTGAAAGAACAGTTTCCACCAAGCAGCCCTCCATCTCTAAGCTCTCCACCTTATATAAGCTCTCCACCTCTAACCTCTAAGCCACAATTCTGCAGAGAGATCAAGAGAAGCTTGGGAGTTCCTACATTCAGAGCATTGCTGTAGAATAAAACCGTGGACTAAATGAAAACACCTTACCTTCCATTTCTCCTTAAAATTGTTAAATATCATAACAAGACTATCTCTTAGCAGGATTGTACTCCACCCCTTTTCAGCTGTTGTAGAAGCATTAGCTCTGTTTCTGACCTGGTTGGAAATAATTATGTCCCAGATCTTATTTTTTTTTCTTTTCTTAATGCACTCAGTTGATTTTAGAAAACATTTTACCCATCCCTTCAAACCATACCCTTCACAAAAGATTAGCAGTACTGATGACATTGGAGTTTGTGTTGCTGATGGATCGACTAAAGGGAGTTTGGGTTGTGCATGCCTAACACTGAACAGCATGGTTCTCTCCTTTGTTTGCACAAAAGAATAGAAGCAGCTTGAGCGAGCTTGTAGCTGGATCAGGCTGCATATTTGGCCTAGTCATCTCACCTCCTTGTGCCTCAGTTTCCTCATCTGTAAATGGGAATAATGATACAAACCTCCTCTTCACAGTGCCTTAAAGAAAACAGTTACAGAGAGCTACTGAGCTCACCAGGACCTGTACAAGAAGTCTGGGCACCTAGTTCAGAGGTCTGCTCTTGGAGCATCACAAATTTACTTTTTGGTACCCCAACCATTTTTCTGGGCCTAGATCTGCATGTCCTTGGAAGATCTTAGTCCCTCATCCCCTTTGCTTTTGATTTGCTTGTTCATTCTTCTTCCTTCCTGCCCTGCTAAGAACTCATGAAGATGAAGGTTCATTTATCCCTAAACATGTTTTCTCCTCTGCTTTGGTATTAAGAGCTCCAGAGGATCCTCAGCCTCAACAACATCCCACTGCCACGCTGCTGGACTTGCTGCTGGTGCTGCTAAAGGGATCCAGAATGTTCAAACCAACACCTGTGCTGACTTAGTTACAGTAGCTCCTGGGGGCTCTCACAGAGGCAGAAGGCCCCCGACTGTTGCTAGACAGCGTTCATGAGCAGAATGAGAGCGTGGGTGTCCCAGCGCCTAAAAGTTTACAGCCTGACCAGGCAAATCAAATCACATGAAGAAATAAGTATGCCAGGAGCCATCTCCAGATAGCAGACGGAGACACAGCAAATAAAGTGGTTTGCCAAGGACAGAGGTGGGAGTTACATCGTTGTACCTCCCAGGGGAGAGCTGGGTATGCACAGACAGTACGCTCTTTCTGGATGAACAGATACTTTGGATTTTGAAGTGGTTTTATTCCTCCCCCCACCTCTCCCTTTCAATTTTTTTACATCCTTCATTCTTTCTTTCTCTTTATTTTTTTCAGGCCTGCTCTTCATATCTCTATATTTAATTATGTTCTCCAGGGGTAACGGCTTCTTCCTCGCTAAACACCTGCTGCTTTTTTGTGAATAAGTGGAAGACAGAAATGCAGCAAGGCAGAAATCAGAGGGAAGCCCAGTCCCAGAGAGCTGCAGCAGAGCACCCGAGGAGGGCTCTGGTGAGCGCACACCTCATGGCCTCTTGCCGTTGCTCTGCTGCTTCCACACTGCATTTGGCATTCTCTGTCCCCTCTCCAGTTGAGCCACCAGGTGAAATCTGTCACCAGCCAATGCTCGGTTACCTCACAGAAGTGCTTGCAGGCCACTGCTGCCAATTCCTTTTTTCTCCAGTAAAAATGGATTCCCTGTGACACAGCCTGCCTTAGGTGTAATTTTGGTCTTGCCAGAATAACTTGACGCTGCTAGTAGCTGGGAACAAAAGCTATTTGTTCACAACTTTACATGTCCTCTCTGTCTTTGCTGCTGTTTACAGTTCCACCTGCTCTCCCCCATCTTGCGATAGTTCCATCAGCTCTCTTGCCGTGTCCCAGACACTGCACATTTATGAGGAGAGAAGGAGCCCAGAGTAGAGAGCTACATCGTGGCGGTTCAGACGGTGGTATTGAGTAATTTATCAACAGCGGTACCCCTGCTGGAAACAAGTCATCAGCAATAAGAAGCGTGCATGGTCTTCCCCTCTGAACTCCAGAGCAGCAGTAGGGCCCTGCACTGAATGCTAATGGCTTCACATAGGGCTCATTGTCCTCTGTGTTTGTTCTGAAGTACAAGAAGAAATCTGCTTCCACAGGAAAGCATTTTCAGCAAGGACCATAGACGTGTTTGTACAGCCCCACAAAGGGTCTGTGTAACTCCTTCAGCATTTTGGAGCTATTGAGGGTTTCCACCAAAAGGACTCCAGCCTAAAAACATCTCTGTGCACAAGAAGGCAGTGGGTGCAGTCTTGTTGCATTGTGCAGTATTAGTGCTTGCTCTTGCTGTGGCCAGATGCTCTTTGCTGTTGCAGCACTGAGGACCACAGCACTCATGTTTGTGAACCACATCTCTGAGCCTGCATTTGAATCACAGCTGTCGAGGTTTCCATTTTAGTCACACAAGAAAAAGAGAGTTTTCTTAAAACTTTGTTCCTGCAAAGGGAGGAGGGGAAGAGCCCGCTCCTCCCCTTTTGCTAGAAGTGCATTTCTGCAGAATACTGCTGCTGATAAACTGCCACGACTGTTCTCTTACCTCATGCAGTTCCTCTCCCATAAATCCCATACAGATATGTCAGTTCCCCACTCCAATGCAGCATAATGTATGTATAGCACAGATGTCCAGAGACCTTCCCTATATGATCCGAGTCCTATGCTTTAAAGGGTGCATTGGGTTTCCATTCCATGCCACTTGATATTAAAAGTCTTTCTGTTTATTGCCCAAACCTCTAATTGACTGTACTTGAGCTGTCTCATAGACTTGTGCTGCTTTGATGACCAAAACCAGCCTTGTTGACTAGAAGACAGAACATTTTTTTTTCTTTTCCTTTTTCAGAGAGAGAGGTGCATGGGACTGCAAGTCTTCAAAGCCTGTGGTCCAAGACATAAAAACAGTCACAAACTTCTCCACCATCTGGATGAAAAATTACAGCTCATCTTGCTAACTGTTTCTTCAGTGGCAAGAAAAATAGTCACTTTTAATAGGGTTTATCTATTTAAATTTTTCTCTGCCTGTAACAGGGTAGAAGCTAAAAAACCACAGTGGGATCACAGATTTAGACTAGCTACCAGATTTACAGTCCTGAGAAATGTTCTCATAACTGAGTGATGTATCACTCAAATATGTAAATAAGTTTTCCATGGGGAGCTCTCAGACACTGCCTCAGAGGAAGAGTTTTGCTTAAATAAGCACAGAACAGCTTTGTTGTTGCAACTTTATGGAGCTTGTCCCTTCAGGCTTCTAGTCCCAAAAGCTGTGCAAGTCCTGGCCAGGCTCGCTGATGAGCTAGCAAATGAGTTCATCTACAGACACTACCTTTCTAGCCCTGCCAGCACTCCTTTCCCAGCTCTGTTAGAGGCTGCAGCCCTTTACTAAAAATAGAGCACTTGTATTTTTTCAGGGAAGGGACATAGGGCATCTGGGTTGTACACAGTGAGGGTGACTCTCAAATGCATTTTTCGTGGGACTAAATTATAATAATTCAGTTTTTGGCTTGCTTTGAAGTTAGTGCAATCATGCTATGACAGTTGCGGTTCCTTTTCTTACCAAAAATACAATGTGAGTTATTCCTTAAAATGGCAATTCCTGCTTCTCTGCAGCAGCCCCCTCCTGACAGAGAACAGTGGCATTCTTTTGCCATTATTTTTTTATAACTCTTCCACCTATCCCTATTTCTTTAAAACAGGGATTTGGAGAACTTCTATGCTAGCTTTGAGAACTAGATTCAAGGATAGAATTCAAAATTTTAGGCAAATTATTTTTAGAATAAATTATTTTCAGAATATTTTAGAAGCAGATTCAGCTCAAGAGAGCCAGAGAAAATACTCAGGAAAAACTCGTCTTGTATGGAACAAAAAGGAGGATGAAGTGGAGGCACAAGAACAGCAGACAAGATAGAAGCAGGAGAGAGGGAGCAGAAACTGGGTGAAATCAGGATATAAAAGCTTATAAATCTCTTTATTTTAATGTACAAAAAATACCAAGTCCTAAAATATGACACTTTCCTGGCAATGTCCACATTGTTAAGAAGTTGCCTTCTGGGGCAAAAGGGGTGGATATGATTGATGGCATTATCCCAGCCTTATGCTTGAGAGATCTTTTCTTCCACGCCCATTTCAAGCAAGTGCTATTACAAGCTACACATAGGCACACACACAAAACAACTAAGAAAATAGAAATAGGCATTATTTCAGACAGCAGAGCAAGTTTTGCATGCAGATGGCCTTCTTTGAAATTTGTTTTGCTTTCAACACATGTCAGCATGGCTATATATCTTTCTGAGTTACTGTGACAAGAGCTGAGAATGGCTGGCTGGCTGGCTGTTTTACTGCAGTTTTTGACAGAAAATTTCAGAGATTAGGACTGGTTTGGAAAGACAAGTTTTAGAGACTACTTTCAGAAGGTGCTTGAGATTAGCGAGTAACTTTAGCTACTCTGATATCTCCTTCAAAGATGATAGAGGTTGAAGGAAAATCAGTCATAAAGGAGAACTGAATTTGGTTTCTTATCACATTGATCTTGTTTAGGGAGGGCTTTTTCAGAGGTTTATCAGAGCCAACTTCATAGCATGTGTTTCAACAATGAGAAAGGGCTGTGATCAAGGAAATAAACATACTCCTGAGTGCGATACATCTGCACAGGCATAGCATGTGGCCTCTTGCATTGGTTGGAAAGAAATGGGATCAGCAGGCAAATTGTCTTTGATTGTGCTTATACTAATTATTCACTTTTAAACTTTTTTTTCTTCTAATTTTTTGTTCCTCTTGTTGGCTTGCGAGTGTCCTAAATTTACCTTCTGATCTCAGTCATTAGTCTCCCTGCCCCAGTGGGAAGTCACTTCATTCAGCCAATGTGGTTAATGTCGTGTGGTTGCTTTCACAGTAGAATTATAATGACTGCTGTTAGTATTAATCACTGTATTCTTGAATTAGTTTTGTAAGGCAATGCCTGGAGAAAGGAGAAGAGTCATATTCACATGACAAACTGCCATAACTCTACCGACACCCAAAGAGAGTGGCTGCTTAGCATAGTACTGACTGGGGTCTCTTATTTTATTTAAGAATACATTTCTCTTCCTTCTGACATTCACATCTGCTTTATACTAAGTAAAATCATGCTTTCTGTCAAACTTGGGTCACAACCACTGAATCCAGTGGTAAATGAGGGAGTCAATCTATAAAAGATGTGTTCCTTAAACACCTCTAAGAAGCGAAAAGTTAGTGTGCCCATCAGCAGTTATTCTTTTTCTCTTGTGCTATTCACTAGTGGTACAGGAACTTCCCAAGGCCTCATTCTTTTGATAATTTAATTGTGTTGTAACTCCTTATGATAGATAACTACAGAAGAGTATTTCCAGGAAAGTAAGAATGGTAGGGAGAGGCAGCATCTTTTACTAGCCTTGCTGATATATTTGGAAAAATCAGATGTGCTGCCAGGTTCTGAGAACCTGCAGATGACTCTGTGCTTGAAAATGTTTTATATCTGCTCTGATAAATGATATTAGCTGTGCTCCAAGCCTCACTTTCTCTGGCCATCAAAGCTGCAACACTGCTGCTATTAAAAAACACAGAGGATCATTCTTTCCCTCCAGGCTTCCATAGGCCAGAAAAATGGTTATTGTATGTCCTTTAAGATGTTGGGAGGGAAGAAGCAATGTTTTCTATATCAGTGGGTAACACTTTCTCTCCAGCTGTTTGGTGTTGTCCTTCAATCACTCCTGCTTCACATTAGTTGTGATATCTCGGTGCAGAAGCTGGGCACTGAATCCTCCCACTCACTTCTGGATACAGTCCCCATGCTACCCACCATCAGACCAACAGCTTCTGCTCTGTTTAGACCAACAATTCAGAGATATATATTTCATAACCATCAACTTCTCCTGTCAGCTTTTATAGACAAAATAGCTTTCCTTCCCCCGGCATCCATATGCTGAACTGCCAGATTACACAGATGCCCTTTTTTAAAGTTCCAATTTGCAAAGTCTCATTAAATTGAGAATTAACTGCAAATTGAGAATTTAATCATCTGTCTTAAGCAATGCTACACTGCTATGCAAACTGTTTTCTAGGACTTTGACAAGTCATTTTAAGGCTGGGTTTAGCCTAGGTAGTGCCTGGTTGTGAATCTGTGAATCCTTGACCTAAAATTAACTTTTCAGTTACATGGAGCTAACATTCAAATGGATTTTCCAAGGAATCTTTGTGCTTAACTCCTGCACCTTTGATTGTATACCTTACGTATTGAAGGGAAACAGAAGACAGGAGAGAAAACAGAGGCCAGAGAAAGGCATCAGTTTGCCCAAGGTCAAACAGAAGGTGGGAGCCAGGGCAGAGCTGCCCCCTCTCAGCTCCAGCCATGTGCACCAGGTGCTGGTCGTGAGCTGCCTCCCTCCCTCCCTCATATTTTCTAACAGCGATTTACTGTGATTTCACAAGCTGGCTGCCTGTGCTTCTGCGGGGTGAGGATATTTGAAAAGGAGAATACAGAATCGTGTGTTTTTCTTGCTATAAACTAGAAGAATAGAGTTTGTGCTTGGATTTGTATTTATTCATGATAGTTTTTCCAGGATGATGTAACATATGAAATCTAAATATTTATACTAATGCACTTTCATAGTTCCACTTAGACCAGGAAGATGAAGAATATTTAACAAATGTGTGAGCTGGTTATGGCTGTTATTTTTCTCTAAGAGTTACCACAGGGAATTGTAATGCTCATTTAAATACCAGGAGCTTCTCATCTAACACAGGCTGGCATCCTGACTTCACTGACCTCCTGTTCACACAAAAATCAATCAGTGTGTATAGGCCTTGCTGTATTTGCACTTAACCTAGATACAGCTATGCTGCTGGAAGAGAAGTGTGACACAGCTTAAAATGTTTTTGTCCAGTCCTATGCCAAGCTATATCAGCAAGCATATACATATAGCTTCCTGATGTTTTGGTCAGTATGGTTATAGCTATTCCAGAGCAAAGAAATAGTACAAAAATCACACACAAGCACAAAGTTACAAAAACCAATATTTGTAATGTGGCCCAAATTTGATTGACTTTGGAATGTGTTAATTAACAACAGACGATCTAGCACATCTGCTAGTGTTTCATTTTTCTTTAGAGAATAAGAAATCAAAAATCTCAGTGTTAGATATGTTCACATTTCTTGTGCTCCATTAGCTGCCCTGTGTGTGGACCCCATGAGTTTTACCATCTATCACAGTATCAGTAATGCAGGATGGCTTATTCTTAGAAACACAAGTTTGTGTGAGCAGAGGCTCTTTATTTCTTGGGCTTTCTTCAGTTTAAACGTTCAAGTTTGTGCAGTTCTTTTCTGTGTTTGTATGTCCTGAAGAACAAGAAGGTAACATCTGTGAACCACACATTCTTTTGCTGACCTTGTGTTCATCCCAAGTTGAGGAGCTTTTTGACTGATTGGCCACCATATTTCCATGTTTGACACATCAAGTTAGGGCAGAGACATAGCCCAGATCAAGACTGTCTCCAGGTAGAGTCATCTGTTTTCAGGCTGTAAGATTTCAAAAGTTAAAATGGATTCATACCTGAGTACTCCTTGGATGCCATTTTTGTGGTAGCTTTATAAAAGTATGACTCAGAGCATGTAATTAATTCCTGAAGTATTTCATTCTTTGACAAGTTTTGCAACAAATGTGACTTCACAATAATGGTGCAAACATTTTATTTCCAAAGTGGCAGAACGAGTTCAGCTGTAACATTTCTGCTGGGGCTATAGCAACATGTTTATTTCTGTGCTCAGGAAAAAAAAATCCAATAAAGATGGTTGTATTCCACTTTAAAGCATGGAAAGAACTGTGAGATCCAAAAATAACTGTGCATTTATATCAAGTTTATTATAGACTTCTGTTATTAAATTTCTTCATGATTTGTTAAACAGGGAGAAAAGCTGGAAGATCTATTTATTACCTTAATGATTACTTGATAGGAGAAGACTATTGAAGTTCTGGGACAGTGTTCACAGAATTATCTACACTGCTTGAAGGTAACTATCCATATTGCTTTCAAAGTCTGATTCACTGAATATAAGAATGTCAGTGCAGCATCAGAATAAAGATTAGTTTAGGTAATTTGCTGTCAGGGCCAGTAGCAGATGCTTAGAAATGAGCACCAGCTTATGGTTTCATAATACAGCTTGAGCCAAGATAACAGCTCGCTACTGCCAAAAGGGAAAGGTCCTGCTCTTTTCTTTCAGCTTCTACGCCCTCAGCTTCTGGATTCATAAACCCCGGCTTGCCTGTGCATTTCTGGTGCTCATCCAGAAACACAGTAAGCCAATTCACTGAAATGGCAGAAAACTCACTTACATAATAATAAAAAGAAGTGGTTTTGTCTTTGGTGAGTAGAGCTGGCTTGCCTCATGATCAGTCAGGTCGCAGAGCCAGATGGAGGGGTCACGCACTTGGGGTCAGTGGATGTGGGAGGAAAGAGCAGGGAAGGCTGGATAGGAGGAGGAATGAAGGAAAGAACTAAGAAGGGGGGGTAGGGGGGAGTGAGGCCTCCCAGTTGTGTCAGCAGTGAGATGATTATTTGACTAAACCATCTGTTTTTACCTGTGACACCTACTGGACAATCCAGCTGATCTTCCCAGAGAAGCATTTACAGTGGGTGGAAGAGCTCTTTCCTGAATGGAAATAACTAATTTACAATTTATCAACAAGTCTGTACTTTGGGTTTTTCCCACATGTGCATTACTTACACTCGTTGTCCTTGAGTTTCATTGCCCATTTTATTGCTTGGTCATTCAACATCATGCAATCCTTCTGTGGCAGTTCACTGTAGCCAGAGCTGTAGGCTGCACTAGATCTCAGTATCCAGAAATTGTTGTATCATCTGAGAACTTTGTCATGTCACTTTTTAGCCTTTTTCATGTTACCTTATTTATACATTGAAGAATACAGATCCCAGCACTGAACCTAAGAGGATCACGACAACTGCATTTCCACTGTGAAAACTGACTGTATATAGTTCAGTGCTCTCTCCCCTACCTTTTAAGCAGTTATGACTCCTTGAGGGAATCTTTCCTTCCAAACTGAGACGGCTGAAGGGCTTTTGATACGGAGCACTCTTGCTACCTTTTTTGGAAGGTGACAAACTGACCACTTGAGCACTGATTCTGTCCATATGATGGATGACTTCCCTGAACAAAAGTCATGTTGATACATACATTATATTTACTATTCATTCTCTTCTTTGGCTGGGAGTTTTTTCTGTGACTTCCACCAGAGGCAGGGAGCCCTTGTTGAAGATTGTTGTCATACCGCTACCTTCCATTCCTCTGGCACTTCATCGGTGCTAAGCTATAGATCACACATCATGGCAGTTCCATAGCTGAAGTGCTTTAAACTCTGGAATAAATATCATTTGATCTGGGTAGTTTTTCACTGTTCAGTTTCTCAATTTGTCAAAGTCATCCAGTATTGATTCGTTAACTTGAGGCAGTTCTTTCTGTGGAAGAATGTCTCTGTTGTAGGAAATTCATGGACACTTTTAGGGCCATTAGATGCTTCTGAAAATCTCTGAGGTTCTTTTGTAGCTTAGCAATATGCCCAATCACAAACATTAAACAAATAGTCACTGCAGCAGGCAAAAAAGACCCCCTGTGAATGCAGGGTTGGTTTTTTTTATAGGTAGCAGGTAAGTGTGTGCATATGTGTGTGTGTGAATGTCCAAACATCCCAGCTAAAGGAAGATGTTGGAACCGGGGGAGATCAACAGAGACAAATGCTAGGGGTTGCCCACGAACCTTGGCTGGTAAGACTGCAGACTGACAACTGCAAGCAGCTGCACAGCAGCAACCATCCTGACTTGCAGCCTGACCTTCCCAAGCCGGGAGGGATCTCCCATCTGGGGAGGGAAGTCAAGACCTAGGGAAGATTGTGCTGATGGGAGAGTACAAGCATGTGAAATAATCAGCTGGTTCTTAAATAGAAGCCAGTATACAGATCTACTATGGGTTGTTGTTTGCGCTGTCTCACCCTTGACAAGCATGAGTCAGGGCCCACTATATCTTTTCTTTTTTTTCATTTGTCCCATAGTAATAAGTTGAGGCTTCTTTTTGTCCTTTTTTGTTCTGAGTCTTGAAATGCACTTTGATTGTGTTTTCAGGTGTTGCTTCTCAATTAGTAATATAAGAAATCTACTATTATTTTGGGGAAAGGTTGCATGTTCCCCTATTTACCTGATTCCTATAACTGGAGAATAAATGAAAAGCTTCATTGTTATTCATCTTGCTATGAAAGTTAAAGAACTGTTGATACTGGACACAGAAGACAGCTATAAATAAAATCAGATCTGGTGCTATTATTATTTAAGCTGAAAGTGATTTCCTGGAGTAAGAGTACATTTAATTGATCTTCATTTTAAATTCATTATGTTTTATTCTGTGCAGTTAACTCTCAACTTGTAAGTAAAACTTAAGCTTATTCTACCGAAAAACTAATCTTTAGAAAAATAGTACTGCTTTTTTCCTGACCTGAAATATCTAACACAATATAGATAGGCATTTAATATAGTGACCTGCTTCTTTGTTAAGATTTCACTTTGTGGAATGGTTATAAGAAATCATGATCTTTTTCCAGTGCTGCCCATTAGATTACCTACTGAATACTTTTTTTTAAAAGTGCCTCAGAAATTTGGACCCTGAATGCTTATTTAGATACACAACAAGGCTACATAACGTAGAAAAGTGATGAACATTTACCAGCTTCTGTTGCCTTTCAACCTTTTTTCTGTAACTCAAAGCCCTTTTCTTATACTTTAACAGACAGGCAGTCCCTTGTTTTACCATCCTGAAAGCAGGACAGGAACTATTTCATTACAACCCCTAACCTAAGTCACGTGCTGTCAGTGATCAGCTATCCAGCTATTCAGCATGCCAATGAAGGTAGGACACGTTCCCTAGACAGCCAGCTTCAGGGCAAGGAGTCTTGTACCCCAGAAGCCTTCACTTTGAGCTGCTGTTCCTGAGGCTGATAGGCACCTGACTTTCTTCTTAGATTAGTGGTGGGTACCCAGAGTCATAGGCAACATCAGAGCATCAGTTATTTTGTTCTGATAAAGCTAACCTGGAATGTCAGCTTGATTTTTCAGTTAATTACCAGCATTTTGCTTTTTTTTTTTTTTTGGAACATTTTTGGGGGTTTGCTCATACTTACTTACAGAACTGCTTACTCATTCATTTATCTCTCAGTTTTCTTCCGGTCACGAACACAATAAATAGCAGCCAACATAATTGTAACGGTATTGCAGAAATCTCCAAACTCGATGCCAAGCCATATATTAAGATTTCACTGTGGAAACCAGAATTCAATAAGAATAGCACTCTTCAGTTTTATGGATTGAGATATAATAGGAATCAACATTTGGGAGTTAAATCTAGGCAAATTCAGGAGAGTGATAACATGCTGATTTTAATGGTGAGACTGACTGGTCATTGAAATGAGTTATCTGTTGATTGTAGTGGATACCCTGTAAACTAGAAATATTCAAATCACTATTGCAGAGACTTTTGGAAGGGTGTACTTGCTTCAGCCTCAACAAAAAACTGTTACAGGAGAGAGTGATGGTAGGGATCAGATTATATTACCACAGTTTTCTCTTTTGGTCTTAAAACTCTATGAATTTTATTTCTTGGACTGGAATTGTTTCCCTTCTGAATTATTTACTGGTTTACATTTTTATCACCTTTTTTCACATCTTTACTAGGGTAGTAAAAGAGTAAGTAAACAAAAGTTTTGGGCTTTTATTTCTGGAGGACAGAAAAAATCCATGCCTTTCAAGTCACAGTCAGCTTCCCCTCTTCTTTCACCTCCTTTTAGTCACCGATAAGGATAGATATATTCCTCTCCCTCTCCCTAAGCACGTGCTGAGCTCAGATATTCTGTATTTCATAGCTATCTCTGGAGATAACTGTTATATGCCTAAGTGCATGACGGAAAGGACTAGCTTTTTATTGTATTGGGTATTTTTTCTGTCTAGAAGGATTAATAGAAAGGTTGGCAAAGCAAACAAAATTAGTATGAACCTTAAGGTGGAAATAACCTCATCCAGCAGGCTGAACATCTTTGCTATAAGAGTTTTCTTCCTCTTCAAGTCTCTTTCAGTTGTGGCAGAGGTGCTGAAGCCCAGGTAACAGCTCAAGGACTTTTAACATTCTCAGACAATTTTACCTCTGTGTCATTACTTTGAACCTATGGCTAAGTTCAGTGACTCACTAAAGGAAATGCTAGTTTCAGTTCAGTTCCTAGTAAAAAGCACATACTGACCTCACACTGCCAGCTATCACAACTGGCTAGCGCCCTTACCTTTGATCTCTCCAAACCCACTCAACTCTTGCTGTTCCATGAAAAGCTTTGTTTTCATACTGAAAAGTGATCTTTACTTAAATGAACAGGATACTGCTTCTGTAATTGTTCTGTTAGTGGTTCTGATACCATGAAATGTTTCCTTTTCCACTATTTTTATGTTTACAGTGGTCACCTCTGTCTTCCAGGGGTAAGGCAGCCCCTGGAAGGCAGCTCAAAGCATGGCAAATGCCACCTTGACATATTAGCTTGGTCCTAGCTCAAGCGAATTTCCAGGATTCTCTAAAGAATTGTGGTTTTCACTGCTCAGTGTCATTTGATTGACTCTAATTAAGGTTACATCCCTAAAATGTTAGTGTTTCAACCAAGTTTTC
The DNA here is from genome assembly GCA_013401275.1 of Pandion haliaetus. Taxonomy (NCBI): domain Eukaryota; kingdom Metazoa; phylum Chordata; class Aves; order Accipitriformes; family Pandionidae; genus Pandion; species Pandion haliaetus. The sequence continues at coordinate 166,882 of VYZV01020029.1, read as the reverse complement.
CTGGTCAGAATGCAAGATTTAATCAATACACTCAGCATTAAAAAATGCGCTGCCTCCCTCACCCTTTTGGCCCAGGAGACTAATAAAAGATGCATCACACTATAGTTCCAGTGGCGATGAATGTTTTTTCACATACTGACTAAAAAATGAGGAAGCGTGTGCATATGCACATCTTCATGCAGGTTATTTCCAATAGCCTGGGTCTCTAACCAGCTGTTTTCTCTGTTCCCTTCTTGTGGCTTTTGCAGAAAATGTGTTATTCTGAAGATTAAGATTTTGATGAGGGAAAATGGGAAGTCCATAAGTCATTGTTTTCCTGCAGCCTGCATGGCTGGCTGGGGAGCATAAGATGCGCCTACTTGACAACTTAGTGTAAAGGGGTAGAACCAACCAATTCATTTTCCACTGACAGCTCAAAACCTCTGGTTTCTCTCCCTTACTTGCCTTCCTTGTCTATGCTTCTGATTGCAGGGGTCACTACAAACTAGTTCCAACTGGTTGCTGACAGCTGTGCTGTTAATTACTTTATTGGTCATCGCAGATACTAGCAGATAACATTTTTGCTTGATTTCCCATCTCTTCTTTATGTTTCTCCTTGTCCCTGCAGTGGGTATCAACAACTTTCCCAATTGAAGAGGTGAATGCTTAAAATAAAAATGTATTTAATTGCAAAGAGAGGTTTGAAGGGAAACAAAGTGCACTCTCTCAGACATGCATTGGTACTTCTTTTTGAATTACAGCCTAAAGGAAGGTATTTCTTCACCTGTTGCCTCTACAAAGCATCATAGTCAGGGAGTGGGATCATGGTGTCCCCTAGAATTGTCTGTTTTATATTGATTACTGCCTTCCATCTCCTAGAAGGCCAAATTTTATAGGGTTCTACAGTTATAAAGTCAAATATAATAGACTTGTTCTAGGGATAAGTTCATGAGTTAAATAGAAGGTGTATGGTATAAAAGCAGATATAAAACAAGATTATAACTTTAAAGCATTCATTCATTCGAATGGATCTGATGAAGTACAGTAATGTTAGAGCTCGCACTAAACATGCTTTCATTGTGTGGTTAGCCCAACCACCACTTTAATTTTCTCCCCAGTTCTACTATCTACATAGAAAAATGTGGTACCAATGAGCCAATAAATCCTTTCCAGTGGGGCAGGGGGTGACTACTCTCTGGGCTCCAAGTGGAAGCGATCTAAAAACCAGTTAGGAAGCAACAAGGACATAATTCTCCAATGCCCTTCCTACAAGTCCCCCAGAAAGACAGATAGCTTTTCAACCAATTAATAAGCACTATATCTGTGTCTGGGGTTGTAGGAGCTGCTTTCAGAAGCACAAAGGCCAGTTACTCAGGTAGGGTTTTTCAATGAGTACGTTTCTTGCCTGTATTCTAGTACTGTGGGTGCTGGGTATCTGTGCTCACACTGGTTGTAGATTTCTGCTTGAGATACCAGCCCCTTTCTAAAACTTCTCTTCTCTAGAAGCATATAACTTAATTGGTTTTTTTTTTATTTAGACAATAGTTGAGATATTTTGCAAAGAAAACCTTAAAAATAATACCACCCCCCCAACACACACATTTATCAGTAAATAACTGAAATTAATAACTCAGAGTGGCAGCTACCCTCTTCTGGTACTCTGTAATGCAAATTCCTTCACAAACAAGAAAAAAGGACCATTGAGGAACCCAGCAGAGCCTCCTGGTATCTCCATGCCCTGCTGAAGTAAAGTTAAAATGTTCCAGAAGTGATAAAATGGAAATGAAATTGTGTTTCCTGAGAATAGGTGGGATTTCTTAACAAGATCATTTAAATTTAACTTTAATTGCAGTGAGAAAGATGGTGATAAAGCTTCTGGCAAAATGTGTTGCAAAAATATGTTGCTAAAAATATAGCAAAACATAGGAATTATTTTTCTGTTTTTTGTGGTGTGCCCATTACCAGTAGCTTTTAATAACGCATTAAAGTTAGATAAACATCTGTGAATGTTGCAGTAGTACAGTAGATCCCTCCTTGGGGCAGATGAATAAACTAGTTATTTAGACTGAGGTCCCTTACAGCCCTAATTTTCTATGATTGCACACCATTCCAAGGAAAAAGGCTGCTGTGCTTGTCACCTGTGCTATGAATGGTCAAGGGACTTAGAATCAGAATCATTTAGGTTGGAAAAGACCTTTAAGATCATCGAGTCCAACCATCAACCATGGCCACTAAACCGTGTACTTGGTGTTGTTCTGCATGTCTGAAGACTTGTTACGTGCCCACATAACAAGTGGGACAGTGGGGAAGTGAATACTGTTTCTGCCTTGCTAGTTGTAGTGGCTGATGCTACTTTTACACTAAGAAAACCACTGTAATCCTGCCCCTAGCAATAGGCTGAGCCTGGGCTGCGCTGTTGAGCAGAAACCCCTGATGACTCCTCAACAGGCAAGGGATCTGGGAAGGCAAACATTTTATGGGACACCTGTAGCAGTAATTTTGCAATATGTTTGTTCTGTGGAAGAGAGCTACAGACCTGGGGGAATACATCCGCAGGTGTTGCATCATGCTGTGCTCCTTATTTATCTATCTGGTAACACAGAATTGCTCAGAGATTTAATTTATGTTTTGAATTCACTTTGAGGGAGTTGCCAGAAGGTCCAAGAAAATCTGTTCATTTTCTGTTTAAAAATTCCATAGCTTGTGGAGTGTAAAACCATTTGAAGCAAAAAAGAAATCCTTTAAATAGTTAAAATGGTAAGTCAGTCAGGTTTTCATAGGCTGTTATTTTTTCTTCTATTTTAAGTTTGACTGACTTTGTATTCCCTATGCATGTTAGATAGGCATACTAAAAGCTTCTTAAGTACATGAAATGTTTTACCTACACCATTTCTGAGATGAAGAATGGATAGATGCTGTCAGCAGCTGATAAAGAACATCTCACTTAAGGTTCATTTGTATTGTTTGTGTCATCCCAACAAATTGCTTGGCATTTGCTTTAAAATTTGTACTGGAAGACAAACTAAGTACAAGTGTAGCAGTAATGGAGAATTAGGTTTTGCTGTTACATAAAATTTTGCATTACAAGGAATCTACAGCTGGATGTGCTAAAACTAGAAATTTCTTCATGTGATTCTTTCATATGGAACTTTTTACTGAAAGAAGTGGAATCAAATGAAAATTAATTTTAAAAGCGGTGGAGTTTTTTGGTCTTTAAAATAAAATTGTAGGGTCCAAGATGATTTACCACATAAATAATCTGGATTAGCAAAGATTATATTAACTCCTTACATTTACATAGGGCTGCTTATCTGGAAAAACTGCATCCTGTGCTGATTTACATCTTATTCACTTTGCATATGTACCAAACTTCTAATTAAGTAGCAGACCAAATGCTTTTTACCACTGCAGAAAAGGATTAGAAAGCTAAAGCACTGCCAAGAAAATAATTGGAGGTACATGAAATCTATCAATGAAAATGTTTTCTTTCATAGTCACTTAGGGTCTCCTTGTGTCTACTGCTTGAGGAGAGGTTAATCTCCCTTTACTCTGCTTGAGGAGAGGTTAATCTCCCCTTACCCTTGCTGTTTAAGTCTTGGACAGCTACGCTAGTCAGTCTGGGGCTCTTGATAGTGCATGGAGGACCAGGCATGCATTTGGGAAGTGATGCGCGTCAGCTGTCTGGGCTGCTGTTACAGAATGAAGGACTCTCCAGAGGACCCGCTTTTCCCTCCCCCCAGATGGTCATTTGTGACTGACACCAGGCTACCTAGGTTTTGGAGAGCTAAGAGGTAGTCAAACGACCCCTATCCTGACTGGTCCACAGGTAAATAAGACTTGTCCATTTCTACACTCCTACTCACAACTCTATGTAGACTGGAAAGGCTGTATCAAAGAAGGGTAAATCAGAGTACGTGGAGTTTGGATTGGTCAAAGTATCTCCTAGAAGCTCATTCCAGGAGAAACCATCAAAGGTTTACTAAAAATGCAGGTATAACTTTCAGTCCCAATGGGCCTATTTTCGAGAACGGGAGGACTTTAAAGACAAAACTTTTCGCTGTATTTGTCTTGGGTTTACTCTAAATGTCTGCTACCAGATTCTGTCAGAAAAAGGATAGTGAGGTACATTGCCTGATGTGCTTGTATTTCCTGCTGATGTAGGTGGCCCATGCAACAACCACAACCTTCTATGCTGGCTCCTTTTCTGCCTTACAGAAACAGTCACTGAAACCAGTCATTTGCTAGAATAGAACAATGAGGAAATGATTGAGCTTTGAAGATACTGTCTGCTCTGCTTCCCTCTTGCTTTGCCATTCTACTAACTGCACACGGAGCTCTGTGTAGGAGAGTCCATATTACCCGTAAAAGAAAGCAGGGGCTTATGTTGATAACATTGCTGAGATAGCATCTCTAGGGGCAGGAGGACCAGTGGAGGAGTGGAGTTAACAACAAAACGATCACAGAGAGGACAGGCTTTCTCTCTCTAAATCTTATTTTACTAGGTGCTTTAGCAAATATTGAACTTTAAATATGAAGTATCTCATTGAAACCAATAGAGAATCCTGAAATGGGACCTTTGTCAACAGAGCTATTTACGTAAGGAAGCTTTCCAGAGAGGGCAAGTGAGTTACTGCATGCAGTAAAACAGATGAGCTGGTAGCCTCTGGCTCCCAGAGGGGAATAACTTACAATCACTGCATGAGTCATGGAGACAGGCAGATACAAATACTCTTGTTAGCTCAAAGGAAAAAAAGTCCTGCTTTGGAAGATCAGCATTCCCATCAGGCCACCACCCTGCCACATCTTGTACATATTCTTAGCTCAAAGAAAAATAGATCATTTGGGATCAATGAACTCCAAAGGATTACAAAACTGCAGTAAAGGGTATACATTGTCACACTACTAATTTTTCTCATGACTTTCAAAGATACAGTTCAAAGGTTTGGGTTTAGATTTAAATAAACTATGTCTAATTCAAAGTAGAAATTCTAAGGTAATGTAATTGCAACCTAGTGAAGGGTTGCGCATCCTTTCACAGACAGCTGAGTGTAGAGAGCCATTCAGGACAAGAATTGTTTGCTCTTATTCTCTTATTCTCTGATAGGAAGTCTTTTTGACTTCTCAGAGTGAAGCCTAACATTCCTACCAGGGTAGAGAGAGGAGAGAAGGAACAGGAAAAGACTGACGGAGTGAGTATTCTTCTGTGAATTTCTCATCCTTTCTGTAATCTGCATGTACCTTTGACTTCCTGAGCCTCCAAAGGCAGAGATTTCTACAATGCAATATGAGGTTCTTCCTTTTTTGTGTTGCCAAAAAAACCCCCCAAACCTAATTTTAAAGCCTCTGGAGAGGTGTTTACTTATGGTAATATTCATGCAGCTCTCCTGTTACGTATCTGTTTAACATGTTTAGCCACGGATGGATTCAGCTATTTGGACATGGCAAATGATGAATAGTAAATCATTCTAGCTGGTTACCTGAGTTATGTATCTGTGAACATTTGAAATATAATGCACACAGAGAAGAGAAACTGATATAAAGTACAACAGTACAGTCACAGGCAGGGAAACAGGAGAGAGAAATCGGTAGAATGAAAGGAGTTATTTCTCCAGAGTTTTAGTTTCCAGAATCTTTTGTCAGAACAAACTGTTGTTTCAAAACTTCTCAGAGTTTGTTCTGTGATTCCTGTTTGGGTCACATCACTTGTCCCTAGAGCTGGTCAAACAGGCTTTGGCTGTCAGCAGAAATAGACAGATGTTCCTACCTCTGGTCTGTTTGCAGGTTACAAGGAGCATAGGGAAATGCTCCAGGCTAAAATCAGAAATAAGACAGCAATAACAATAGTCCCAGCACATACCTTCCAGGTGGCTTTTATGGGAACCAGTAGTTCATGAATGTGGATAGCACTCAGTATCTTTCCTTCCTTCACCATTGCCTCTTCTGTCCTAGAGAACACAACTACTTTTTTCTCTCCTAACAATAGAGGGAATCACATCAGCAGCTCTTCTAAGATGAGAGAGATGGTGGGTACATTGAAGTACCCACCATGGTGTTGCCAGAGCTATAGGCTTGTTTGGAAGAAGTATCTAGCTTGGGTCACTGAAATACCTGTTTCTTACTTACATTTTGTACGTAGTATTCACATGTGCATATATCAAATGGCTTGTGAGATACTGCAGCACTACTTCTAAGTCAGGTTAAGAGGTCCATAAGAAATACTTCAGAGTTTATTCTCTGGGGTTTGGTCTGACTACTTTGCAATTGCTGTAAGTAAAAATGTACAAATAGCTAACAGGTTACAACAGTAGCTTGAACTAAGAGGTCTTGCTCTTTTCAAGTTTCTCTTTTTCTTTGGTTTTTTACATTTCTAGAACCTACAGACAAAAAATGTGATCTTTTTCAAGAAAAGAAGAATGCTGCCTCTTTTTTCCGACTCCTGTGTTCTTCTCGGGCAATGAACTGACTCTGCAATCAGTCAGTACCTAACACAAGTAAGGTACAAGAACGTAACAGAAACAGTCTCTTGTGCTGTGCAATTTACTATGTGAGCCCTTGAGTACCACACAGAATATCTCAGGTAGGCTGGCTTCCATTCCCATTCATCCCATTATCATATTTGCCCTGGAAATGTTCTGAGGCTTACTGTTATACCACTGATGATGAGAAATGAGCTTGACTTTTACAGCCTTAATATTGCTGACATATTTTTACCCCTCTTTATAAACGTTATTTCTTTAAGGGTTCTTCTTGACTTTCACACTCCTCAAAAAATGTGTGGCACTTTCCTGAATGAAATAACCAGGGCTTCTGTCCCTGGTAATGGCAAAATTAAATAAAATTAAATAAAACAAAGCCTGGACTTCTAGCCATCCTCAGTGAAAGCTTTCTCTGTACCATTTTCATGTGCTATTCATGGAAGGTAGTAGAGAAGTGGTAGTCAAAAACCACAGCATCCTTAAGAATCCTTGACTGTTGTTAAATTCCAGGGAAAGGTTTCTCCTTGAACATCTCTGGACCAAGAAGTTTCCAATCTCATCGATGTTCATTTGTCTTTGCTGAACTGGCTGTAAGGAGAGGTGGATTTTCAACACTTACCTCAGCCTGAGCCAGGCAGAGGTTACTGTCTCTTTGAAATACCTTCTGACAGACATGAATTCTAATCAGGCACAGATGATTTTTCATTTACTGAAGACTTGAACTAAAAAGCAAGAGGTGACAAAGCTCAATCTTGCTAATCTCCTTTCCTTACTTTGCTAAACTTAATGAGCAGTTGCTGACACTGACCTCTCCTTCCTTGACATCAGGAAAAGAATGGTCCTACTGAATTAATCCCTTCCAGCCTGATGAGGACGCCTACAATGCCAGTAAAGTGTAGGATGCAGATAAGGACATGCATTCCCTCTAATGATTTAACATCATACTAACAGGTGACCCCATTGACACCATTTGTGAGGTGGACAAAACCAAGCAATCAAAATGCTAGAGTAGAAACAAAGTGATCATTACACTTGTGCAGATCCTTCCCTGCACCTCAGGGAAAGGGGAAAAAACTTTGCAGATGAATACAGAATGAAGTTACATTCTGGACATTAAGGGAGTTTATTTTCTCAGGCACTTTTTCAAGACTAAATGGAATGTGTGCAATTTTACAAATGAACTAACAGAGAATTTGGCCCGGTCATGTGTGATGTGATGATTAGAGAAGCGCAGTGTACACTAACATGTCACAGGTTAGCGATATAAAGCCCTGATGACCTGTACCAGGAACTGCTGGTGATGGAAGAAAACTCTTGTGACACATGGTTTGCAAAATGTTATAATGTAAGCTTATAATTGGAATTAGTCTGACTTTCTGAAAAAATTAATTAGAACAGCATAGAAAACCTGGTATTCTGAGGTCCTCCTTTATTCATAAGAGATTCACCCTCAAATAAACATAAAGATATCTCATTACCCTTCTCTTGGATGCCTGGCAGCTACCTAAAAGACCACAAGACCTCATAATTAGGGAAGCAACAAGGGGAGAGAAAGGGCTGAAACAGCTTTGAAATACATTTGCATTCAAAAGGAAGCAAAATGCCCCTCAAAGGGTGGAAATGAAGACACTGGGATAAGATCGCACTCTCTAATGTGGTAACCTGGAGAAATAGTATTTTTGCATGGGAGTTGTATGTAAGTCCAGCACAGCTGCTCTCCGCCTGCTCCCCCTCCCCAAAAGATATGAAAGCAAGCTGAATCAGGAGATTAAGCTATATTCTGAGTATGAGTATTAGTGGGTTTGTTTTTCTCCTTTAAATGTGGCTTCAGCTTTGTAAACAACAACACTGAGATTCTGACTTCATAATGACAGCAAATCTAAATAAAGACTTGTTGCAGGCAAAACAAACAAACAAAAATTTGAGATGCTTAGCAAGCCGAGGCAGGTTTTATTATTCCAGCGACTAGAAAGCATTGCCCATTAAACCCCAACTTGTTTTGGTAGCTGTTGTTTTCAGGATCCAGGAAAAGTCTTCCTGACAAGTACTACTTGTAACCCTTCCACATAGGAGCAATGGAGACAAGGCCATCAATAGCTGCAGTAGTAATCCTTATTGATGCATCATGTTTCTGTCAGGTCCAGACATCCTTTGTGGGATTTCATTTAAGTTGTTTACAGCATAGACACTTATGTCTGGCCTCTCTATCTAACCTCCCTGTGAGGTTGAGAGAGAGAAAAAGACACTGACTAATTTACTTACACTCAAGGGGACATTTAAGCAGATCAAGACTATTTGCCTACTAAATATGTCAATTTCTGTCCAGCAAGTATAAAAGGAGTCTGGGGTGACCACCTGGCAGGCATCTAGATCTAAGCAAAATTAATCCCACCTTTCACTTCAGCAGTAATAATAAATTAATAGATCACAGACATAGGAGTAACCAGATCACGTCCCCCATATGCCTCCAAATATGCTTGTGTGGCAAAACAGTGAAAATATTATTCCATAGTTCCAGTATCTCCCCACATTTATGGCAAAAAGCCCCCATCTGCTGATGCAGCCATAAAACAGCTTGCTGCTGCTGCAGAGGAGGAAGTCAACAGTTGCTGGATGTTTGCTGGCTGCTGTATTCTTTGTTTGTGGCAGCATAGCAAATGGAGCACAGAAACCCAACAGGCTTTTTTGGCTTGCGGTCATACTATGAAATGGTCCTGTAAGCTGGGCTGTAGCCAACTCTTCTTCTCATGTCAGGTATCCAGGGAAGATATCAGTCAGGCCTGCAATTTGTTTTGTCTTACCTATTGCCACCCTCCCAGACTAAGACAGGCACCTTTCCTGCCCTGCTAGTGTGGGCTTTTTCCCCATATAAATATATATGTTCTTTCTGAAACATAGCAATCTGAGTATTATTAGCATAGAAATGATATCAAGAAGTATATGAAAAAGCCATTTCCTTTACCCTCTCCTTGCAATTGCGGTTTAACAGCTTCAACAAACAACAGAGTCATTCCTTGCACACGTCATTACCATTGAAAAGATTAAAATAGCCTGGCTATCAGAAAGAAAGAAAAAAAAACCCCACACACAGAGGAGCAACTTCTGCACGCACTCATCCAACCCAAATTCCAGCACTTGGCCTGCCCTTGCTAAGAAATGTCTCAGGATGCTGCTTCCCTCCCTCTGCCCAAGCAGCCCTGGAGGTGCTGAAGAAAGAGGAAGGAAAGGCAAAAAGAAGTAATTAAAAACCAACCAAACAAACAACAGTGGGAAAACTCTCTGCATGCAACCTGCCTGGAGCCCAGGAAAATCAAGCAGTCTTTACTGTGATTTCCAGAACAGGGAGGGGGCTGGGAAAGGCCAATACTTTAGTGCCCGAACCATTTTTTAGTTGAGCTGTCCCTGTGTTATTGCACATAAGAATGTGTTATGATTTGCACTGGGAAGCGCTAGTTTATTATCCCAAAGAATGTGTTGGACAGCTTCATTACATGGACAATAGATTCATTTAGCTGGTGCCTACCTTTCGTGAGGCAAGTTTTAAGAGCAGTCTATTGCTTCCTGTACATTTGATGAAAATACATTCAGACTGTTTTCTCTAAACACAGGTTTATTTGCTAGGTTCTATGTCCTAATTATAGCATTTCACTGCACATAAAATTGAACTCAAAGAAGAGTTATTATCCCTGGGTTGTTTGGTGCTTGGTACAGGCAGGGTCACTTTCCTGATAGAGGCCTCACTGCTCTATTATGATGCAAATTATGTTAGAATAAGAATAGGAAAAGCGTTTCTCATTGATTATGAAGTTTTAGCTATTTTATAAGCAATATATGATAGTTTGCATTGTGTCTTATGCAGCTATACAGAGCACACTTGTGATAGTACCTCTCATGCATAATGCTATATGGGAGGCAGCTATTTTTTCTTGAGACTGCTGTGTCTTTGTGTGTACATCTACATTGCATTATAAACACTCATTTGCTAAAATAACCCTAGGTGTGTCATCCAGAGCTATGTCCTTGGCAATCTCATGTTACTGCTGAAAGCTCTGAGTCTCTTCTGGCAATCTTTGATTTAGCTCTGCGAGTTCCTCAACTCGCAGGGATGTTGCTAGCTAGCTGGCAAATTGGCTCCAGCAGCACTAGCCAGAAAACACAGGCTGCACAAAAAGGACTCTTCAGGCCTGCACATCTGGCCTTCACTGGCCCAGGTCAAAGCCACACAGGCCCCAGTTGTTGGAACTCTGCTGTGTCTCATTCTGCCTGCCTGTTTTTCTCTTCTGTTTTTTTAAAAGCAGCAAGATAGTGCAAAGAGATGGAAGTTTTCCCCTGACCTCATTTGGGTATCAAGGCCAGCCCTCACATCCTCAGAGAATAGACGAGTATGTGGGCTGAACATGGTGCTTGACACAATTTGTCTTCATGAAAACACTTGACTTGTCAAAAGCAAACACTTGCAAGAAACAGTTTGTGCTTGCTATAATTCCATCACTTGACTGGCCCTCTTAAGTACAGTATTACAAAATTAAGTTGTCTCCCATTACTGCACATTGCTTGGTTTTTATAACTTATGTCTTTCTTATGCTATTGTAGTTGCAAAACCCGCAGTATTAGAAAACCCAACTATTAATGTGTTGGGGTAGGCTAGGCTAGGCTGGAAGAGGAGTCACAAAGCTGCTTGAATTAGTTTCTAGCTTCTTTTGACTTGGAGGTTTGAGGCTGCCTTTTTTTAGCACGTTGGTAACTTGAAACCTTTTTCTGTATTTAGAATGGTTTGGGGAAATGAAGATGAGCCACAAAGCTGAAGCTGGAAGCTTGATTTCTCTGCTTAACGATCATGACCAGATTTGTTTACTCTCTTGTGATTGCAGAGTCTCTTACTATGGGTGAGGTTGTGTACGTCAGAAAGGATGTGATTTAAAATTTATATCCCAGGGTAAATAGGGATTACTTCAGAGACAATAACTGCACAAAGCCATGTTTCCATCACTCTGCAGGTGTAATTATGTCAGACTGATACGAGAAACAGACACAAGAACTGGATCATTCAGAATTTAAGGTGATTGTTCATCACCAAAGTGGTGATAAACACCACTGATTATGATAAAAGAGGTTCAATATTTGTGCATCCAGAGGAGGTAAAAGTATTTTCCAGGAAGCTATTTCTGGGGCAATGATACATTTTCCCTGAATAATGCTTTGAATAATACTTCTATACAGTTGTTTGAGTTAAAGTTGTTTAAATGTGTTATCTTCTATTTCTATATGAAAATTTGTTAACTTTTTAAATACAGCTTACACTCTGAATTTCCTGTGTCTGACAACTACAAAAATAGTACAGTGATTTATTTCTCGGCTTTTGTGTACCAGCCCATACATTCAGTTCTAAATGAAATGTTCTTCCTTTACTTTTTAAAATATAAAATGTTCATATTTGAGCACTTCAAAAAGCCTAGCAAGATGCATTTTACATCTTAAATATGACAGACACCTGTCAGTATTTCTAAGGATTTGCTGATACTTACATTAATTTCTAAATCTTCTTTTAAACTCCCTTCTAAGAGTGGAAGCCCCCGGGTCATGCAAAGTCAATGGTACATGGTGGCCAGTGGAGGTGAGTTTCCAGCAGTATCCCATCATGTGAGGAGCTCAAGGCAGCCAGTGGCAGAGCTGCTGTGTAATTTGCAGTTGCTTTATTGTCTGAGTAGGGTATGTGGTGGGGTGTGACAAGTCATTTCAGGAATAGCTGCAGAGGTGTTAGAAGCGACCCCATCTGTGCTCCTTAGCCTCTCAGCATGAGGCTCCTTCAACTGCTTCCTCTCAACAGCCTCCTTCACAAAGAAGGTCTGAAAATGTCTCTAATCCAATTCACTACAAAGTCACCTGAGTTATGACTTGCCCTTGCTAGTAATCTACCTGCTATTACTCTGAAATGGAATAGGAGTCCTTGCGTGATCCTTCACAGTATCTCATAATCTCCATCCTGGTAATGCCTTAGACCCAGAAAAACTCCATTAGGTGAGACTACACTGTATAAAGGAGGTCAAAAGAGCCCATATGCCAGAGAACTCTGTGCTTTAAAAACTTCACTGTTCCTACCATAGCTCTGACAGTTCTACCTTAAGCAACCAAATACCAGTTACATGAAAATTTGTGATAATGTTTCAGAAGCTGCCAGAGCTCTGAGATGAGCTTTTGCACAAGTAACAATGAACAACACTTTCTGTTAGGGAAAAAAGAACAACTCAGAATGGGCAACTTTGGAAAGAACAAACCTCCACTGTGCCTACCTTGGAGCAATTAAAGGTGCTTATGAGCTCCTTTCCCACTTTTTTCTTAGTGCCTCCCTGGTTCAGTTCCATCTAGAAGACAGAGGGGAGACATGAGTACAAGTGTACTCACATGATCTCAAAGGTCACCATATAGCAGACTAATGCCCTGTATAGGGACAATGAAGTTTTGTTTTGGAGAATTCTCAATTAATCAACATATCAGCAATCGATTCACTACTAAATACTTTGTTGTAGTCTTACCTTCAGCCTCTGCAAGAGCTGAGGAGAGGACAGAACGCATCTGAAGATGCTAAGTCATCAGCATGGAGTGGATGCCTATGACCTGGAAATTTTTCTGTTTAATTCTATGAACATTGAGTAAAAGCTTTTAAGCTGCTGCCAAGATCTAATCGTTTCTCCATCCGCAGCAGCAATACTTACCTTTAGTCAAAAATACTGCTGTGCTTTTTGATGAAGATTGACACCAGTAACTACAGTAAAAAATATTGCTTCCCTTAGAAGGTCAGATTGCTTAGACTTGGCACCCTCAAGTGTTAATGTAACACTGCTACAAAGCAAAGCTTATGTATACCCAGTTACTGGCAGAAGAAAATAGTTGGGAAATGTGCCTTCTTTCCCTCTCTGGCCCTTAAATGGACAAAAGCAACAGGGACAGGTATAAGTAGCCTCCTAAGAGTGAGACAAACAAAAATCTCAGCTATACCCAAGGTCTTCCTAAGAAATAGGTGCTGGTGCCCATACATGGTTTTAAAGTCAACTGCTGTGGCTGTGAAAATTGGTGACTGACCAGCAGCCCTGGGCCACATGGTGCTGGCTTGTGGTTGGCTCAGGACAGCGACTGGAACTACTGTGTCTTAATTAAGATGGCTGTGGTTCTCAGAGTTACTTGGTCTCTCTCCCGTCTTCTTCTGTGTAACACTCTGGCTGTTACATCTTTCTCAGCAGCTTCCTCCAAATCCCCTGTGTTCCCAGCCCCAGCAACCTGCACCTCCGTGAGTACAAACATTCTCTCATCCTGTTTTCTGTCCCCAGATTCCTCCCCCTGAAGGTCCAGCAACACTGACTCTGGCTCTCCCCACCTGTTTCTTCATCCTTGGCCCCACATAAGCCTTTTGCTTCTGGAAAGTTGGGAACTTTCAGGGTGGAGACAAAAGTAAGTAAAGGCAAAGGCAAGTTGGAAGTCCCCTGCAGCTTCTCACCTTCCTGCTCTCCAGTGCCCAGGACACACCTTGAGCTGCTCTTCCTATACATCTCATGTGCTACTTGCTGACTTTACCATATTGATCCAGTCATCCAGCCCCCTAATCAAACGCTTCCAATCTCTTTAAAGGTAAATTCTGCCAGGAGGCTGAGTCTCCCTCCAGATTTCCCTCCACCGATGTCCGTAAGATAAGTTTTCCCTGCCTTTCTGCTATCCCACTCCTCTGACATGCATCTTGTTGGTCACTGAGCCCTGCTGCAAACTTGAGGTGATAAGGAAAAATGATGAAAGAAGCATTAAAATAATAGAGTTTTGAAATCCTTCTTAAAATATTTTGACATTCAAAGGCCTCCCATTGTATAAGTATCTCACAAGATAAATTCTGCAGAAATCCATTCAAGCTGCATCCGAGCAGAACAACCCAGAGCAGTGCAGCACAGGCTATAGGGGGAGTATTGCTGCATGCACACAGCTATCTATGGATTTCGCTGCAGCTGCTCTCTCCAGCAGACTCTGGTTTTATTCACCTCGAGGCAGGGTGACTGGGCAGACTGCTGGACTGAAATGTCTGACTGAGATATGAATTAGCTTATGTAGTACATCTTGACTACTCTTCTTCAAGCAGCGGGCATTGTAGGTAACAGCCAGATACTGCTCCGGTGTGAACATACACTCATGGTCTTCACCCTTTGTAGAAGAGGGAGTTTCTTTAACCAGGCTTAGAAATGGCATGTGCAGTAAGGCACTACTCTTTCGCCCTCCCAAGAGTAAGAAAGAAAGAAAGAGTTGTGATTGTGTATCTTTCCCTTCTAATTTAAGCCCATTTTGTGAAATTACCATAATGCATTGGGTAGGCTAGGCTGTGGCTGCTAATTGTTTTCAATTCTACTGCCTTTAAGTAACTGTGCATTGGTCTGTGGCTCAGCTGTATGTACCTTTATTAAGAGGCTCACTAGATCTGCGGCACAATTCATACCTGCATCAGCCTATCCACGATTTACTCTGTGTTTCTCAGTGCTGCTAGTTTCATCTTTAGTTAATACTGGTGCAGTAATGATTGCTGCAGTTCAAAGTCCTATGCACTTTTCCTCTTCTGTCAGTCAATCTGTCACTCATTTTTTAGGCAGGGCAGTAGCAGAGGTTAGAATCAAATTATATTTAATGCTCACTGACAGAGCCAGACTGGATCCTATCTCCTTTTGGAAGTGGAAGCATAAAGGTTGTACAGTGAAACACTCTAGAAACAGACAGGAAAAGTCTTCCTTTGCCTTTGTAGCCCTAGTTGTACGATTTCTTCTCTCCTCCGGCAGATTCATAGCTTAAATAGATACCCACAAAATCCCAGCTCTGTGGCATGGGAACCTCTTCTGCTACACCAGCTGAGACCTCACTGAAGCTATTCATTCTCCTTTGTGGCTTTGTAGGGAGACATCACTCTCAGAGAGTCAGAAATCCTTATCTTTGTGAATAACACCACCTCAAATAACTCACATTTGATTTTCCCACTGTTAGCTTTCTGCGGATCCTTAGCCCAACTTCTGCCTATGCTTGTACTTCATTGGTGGTTCACTAGTTTATCTCCACTAGTACAGAGCTATGTTTTACAGTCAGGCCAGGCTGAAGGGCTTTGAGTAATCATTTCACGGCCCTCTTAAATAGTTTCAAATCATGTCAGATGATGAAAAACAATTTCAAATCATGTCAGACTTTTTTAGTGCTTGCTTTCTGCAAGTAGTCTACCTAGCAAATTTTCCTGTAGGAATATTTCTAGTCTCAACACATTTTATGCATTTTTACTTAATTTTCAGCAGGGACAAAAAAAATATTTTTCCTATGAGATACTTAATGTGGTAACTGATGTAAAATAAAATCTTTGTAAAGACAGTTCTGTCTGCAGCTGCCAGTTGAGTTAGTAGCTGAATGTTGATACTTAGTAGGGGAAGAGGTAGTTCAAACTAGCCTATTAATTTCTGCAGTAGTTATGCATTGACTTGTCTTCACCTCAACTTTTATCTCATGTTACTTCCCACAGTCCAGATAAGAAGGTTGTTCGGGTTTTGTTTTTTCTCTTTCCTCCTGAAAGGAAGACCCTATATTCTCTTTCTGGAGTTGTCTGAAGCCATGCAATAGGTCAACAGCAAAGTTAGAGGTTATTCTTCTTGATTTTTTTCCAGGGTATCCACCAGATTTTCTCAAAGCATACAAACCTGGGCAGCTCCTCCCTTAAAGAGACCTTAATGTAATCTGCTGACATTTAGCAAAGTGTTCTGTTAGCTTACATGCTGTGAAGATGGTGAATGTTGAATTCTTCAGTGCAAGTTTTGTTATCTAAATTAACATTAATGAGTAAATATGTATACTGACTGAACATCCAGGAACACCTAGCAGGATGCAATGCGCTTTCGTTATCTGCTCTGACAATAAGTAAGGGGTGTAATTCAGTTGCCTACACATATGTGTCTATTGCCATATGAGGCTCCACAGGATGCCTCACTTGGCCTCCAGTGACCTCTTCATAAGGGCATAGGTTTGTGCTCCCATGCCGTATCTGCCACCCTTGGGAGGATGTCTTTAGTACCCTAGAGCATCGAGAGCATGTGCCTAGTCCCAGCGACCAGATTTGCAATAAGCTTTCCGGGAAGCAGACCAGAAACTGCCAAAAAAATCCATGCTTTCCAAAATCATACAGCAAGCTGATATGCTAGAGAGTGATCAAGTTGCCAGCTGGTGGTAGATGGCCTTCCTGATTCCTGAAACCACAGTGACTCCTGTTCTATGCAGTGCTCCCAGACACTGTGCTTGCTTCCCGCTCTCTTCCCCTTGTATTTGCTTGCCTGGCACTCTTTCCTGAAGACTGCTGACTCCAAAACAGCAAACGTCTTATGCACAGGAGCAGCATGCTTATTTCACGGAAACCATGTTCATGCTGGAAGTAATGACCCCACTTGATGATTTTGCCAGATAGAGGCCCCAATACTCAACACTTTTGAGATTGTCATTGTCCTTGTGTAATCCGTGTAGTTGCTGATTAAAGCAACGGTCTATTGCAATTATAATAAAGAACCAAATCTCTGATTTTGCACAAGGAAAGGTGGGAGCTGGACAAATATATAATAAGCAATGAAGAGTCAGGAATTTGCCTTGGGACTAATTGCTCAGTTTGAAGTGTAACCTTGAAAATTCTGGCTTTCAGTTCCAGATTATACATCTCCAAGAAGTGTAACTGCTGCCTGTCAACAGCACAGAGCCAGGAGGAATCCTGTTTTCCCTCCTATCCTATTACTCAGAAAAGGGCTAGTCATAACTGCCCAAAATAAATGTGACTTTGTAACATAAGGCCTTCCTTATGCCTTGCCATCCATCTGTCTTTCTGGGTTATTTCATCATTTCCTTTTCTACCTTCCTTCTCCTTCTTCCAGCATACAGATTTTAAGGGACAGTGTCTAGGGCTACACATCACAGAAAATGTAAAACACTTCGGACTCTTCTTTTATTTTTTTAAGTGAATGAGAAAATGCACAATTATCAAATTTAAAACAATTATCAGAAGCAAAAACCCTCATCAAGTCAAACCAAAAAAACCCAAACCCAAACACTGCTAATCATCTCTTGCTAACAGCACCATTATTAACCTTTGACCATATTGGCAGAGGAAAGCAAGGGGTACAAACTCTCCTCAAGGAAACAGAACAGGAAAAATACAGCCCTGCAGGTCAACCCTTGACTTTTCAAGAAGGCTGTCAAAGGCAAACTGCAGTAGCTAGTCTCTTTGCTCTAGTGTGTGCTCTGCAAGAGAGCAAAAAGCTTGACTTCAATTCCATTTCAGAACAACAAAAAAAATTATTTCTCTGGAATTTAAAAGAAATTTCCTTTTCCGTAGGAAATATCACAATGTATTTCATTTTGATATGTAACCTTGTATGCTCAAAATTTCAAAATTACCATGGAACAGAAATATGGAGGGTTTTTTACCATTGCTAGTCATGAAAAATAAAGGTGTTCATTGGCAGACATAGAACTAACCTGAGTTTCAGTAATGAGAAAGTTGCAGGCACGACATTGATATATTCTGATATCCCACTGTACAGCAGCAGAGAGAAATAAATTGCTGCATTATCCTGGATATTTCTAATATAAAAAAAGCATAAAGAGCAAGAATTTCAAAGCCCAGAGCAACTTTACCTTCTGTAGCACATGAGATATTCTCCCCTTCATAAGATTTTCATCATGGTTTCTGTAATATTGCTAAGTTTTCCCCACTGGGACAGTAAAAGACTGGATTAGCATTTGGGCTGCAGTCTAGATTACTACATTAAGGATGTTACAATGCAAAGTATTTGCTGCTACACCAAAATGGGGGGGTTTTTTCCCCTCTTTGGTTGGCTTGGCTCTAGAAAGATAACTTGAAAAAAAACCAGATGGAATGAATTTTTGATTATAAAACTTAATTTAGTTTCACTATAATCCTAGTTAGAGCAGCTCTCAGACTGAACATCTAATGGGAACACTAAGAAGCTGTATGGCAATGCATGTTTCTCAGCCTATAGAGGGAAAAACAGAAATGTGTACTCTTTAAAGGTAAAATCCACAGGGAGAAGTATTAGCATTTACATTATTCCACTGCCCTTTAGTTGAGTTACAAATTTATCTCACTAAATTACCACATTTAGGCAATCTATTCTCTCTGCAAGTCTGAAAGTGCTGTTTTGTATGCCCAGTACAACATTGTTTAGCCATCAATGTTCACAACAATGTCAAAAAGTGATTGATTATTATTTTACACAATTTTAGTCATCTTCCTCTCAAAGTTGAAGTCACACTGGAAAAATCAGGATGGCAGTTAGGTGTAGTCTGTTTCACTTGGTATCCAAATGACAAATAATAAACTTCATATAATGTCAACTTTACAGAACTCAACTCAGCACAACTGGCATTTGCAAAAATTTCTTGAAGGTATATATCAACCATCTTCCTTCCAGATAAACATAGCATTAATAATAATTAACAACCATCAGTGATGTAACATACTACTTTAAGTGTGGATCAACATTTCAGTGCTCCAATGACTTTTGATTTGCCTCTGAGGTGCTGCTGTTACAGCCTAGATTGGAGCTCTTCCTTTGGAACAGGAGTTCCTGTGCTGCCAAGTGGCCACCCATCCACTACATCCATTCATCTTTTGCTACAGCATTGCCCAAATGTGCCAACAAATAATTTGTCTGAGTGGTACCTGCACTTGAAAACTCAGATAAAATGATGTTATCCAGTGAGATCCTCCCAGTTGTAAAATGAAGTCATTAATTTAGTCACCACATTAGATGATGTTCTGCACTCTCTGAAATCAGGTTTCATACTCCTTTCTGCCTCAAAAGTTAGTATTTAATTCAGTACTCTGGATGATCTAAGAAGTTGACAATGCCAATGCATCATTCATGCTCCATGAGGTTCACTTGAGACTGCCTTATTTCCTCAGCTTGGCAGAGTCTAGTTGCTTCATTAAGTGCCTTTCAGCAGTCAAAACTAGATCTCAACATGGACCTAACTTTCCACCCTGCAAAGTGGCCTGAGGTCAAGATGCCAATTACTCTTCTTTGTGTTTACGCATTTTGCCTCTAAAGTCTTATCACAGAGAGATTTCTTTCTTACATTATTAAAAGCAACAAGGTGGTCTGGAGGTTGGCTTCCCCCAGCTGCAGGGAAATTACCAGGACCAGTGTAATAGATACAACTGATGGCTGCAAGAATTGAAGCCCCTGCTACCCACCATGTTGGAGGAAACCCTACAACTCTATGTTTGGCATCCCTGAGGGCAGACATTAGCAGTTGCTCCGTTCACCCTGCTCCTCCTCTTGATCTCACTGGGTCATTTAGCCCACTATTTCCTCCTCCCACTCAAGCTGGCATCAGTGATCTGTCAGGAGAGCCCCTAGCCCAGCTCTGCTTCCCTGGCCCTGGTGGGAACCAGCCCTGTGAGCTGATGCAGCCTCTCAGGTGGCGTTGAGGGGCTGCCTCTCTCAGTCAACCTGGATGGCCAAGGGTTCACTGGAAAGGCTGGCCAGTAACCAGGGAAAAGGTGCTATGGAAATGTGTGTTTCTTCACAGCAGCGAGTGCTGCCTACTGCAAAGGCCTTCCTATAGTATCATCTGTGTCCTACACAGTCTTTCTTTCCTTGGGTTTGGGTAGGTACAGAAGGAAATCAGAAAGGAGACTTCAGTGCAGCAGCATGGGGGAATGATAAGGACTAGCAGCATGCGCAGAACTGAAATCCAGAGGTTATGGGAACACATGGGCTTTCAGTGTGCCTGACAGGTCCTCCATGCAAGAAAATGAAATCTCTCCTTATCTTTCCCCACCCTGAAAATAATAACCTTGCTCAGGAGGAAGGTCGCTGCTTGTGCTTGAGAGACAGGAGACACGATATTACAATCACATTCATTCTTTTATCTCTCCATGACTTGAATACATTTAAATCCCAAGTGATTAGAATGAAGAAGAGCAGGAAGGAAAGATTGTTTAAGGCAACTTAAAAAAAAAAAAAACAACAACCTCTCTTAAATTCAGATACTTTGAAGGAAAGTTAAAAATGGCATCTTATCTTCTCCACAACCACCATTCTCCTCTAAAGCTTGCTGGGAAAAATCATGTAGCAGCAGGAAGGTAACTACTTGTGGTGGGTTGACCCTGGCTGGATGCCAAGTGCCCATCAAAGCCGCTCTGTCACTCCCCCTCCTCAGCTGGACAGGGGAGAGACAATATAACAAAAGGCTTGTGGGTCGAGATAAGGACAGGGAGAGGTCACTCAGCAGTTACCATCACAGGCAAAACAGACTCGACTTGAGGAAAAATGAATTTATTTTATTACCAATCAAATCACAGTAGGATAATGAGAAATAAACCCAAATCTTAAAACACCTTCCCCCCACCCCTCCATTCTTCCTGGGCTTAACTTTACTCCCAATTTTCTCTACCTCTTCCCCCACAG
The DNA here is from genome assembly GCA_013401275.1 of Pandion haliaetus. Classification (NCBI taxonomy): domain Eukaryota; kingdom Metazoa; phylum Chordata; class Aves; order Accipitriformes; family Pandionidae; genus Pandion; species Pandion haliaetus. The sequence continues at coordinate 145,950 of VYZV01020029.1, read as the reverse complement.
CAGCACAGGGGGCTGGGGAATGGGGGTTGTGGTCAGTTCATCCCATGTTGTCTCTGCTGCTCCTTCCTCCTCAGGGGGAGGAGTCCTCACTCTTCCCCTGCTCCAGCGTGGGGTGCCTCCCATGGGAGACAGTCCTCCCTGAACTGCTCCAGTGTGGGTCCCTTCCCCAGGCTGCAGTCCTTCAGGCACAGACTGCTCCAGCGTGGGTCCCCCATGGGGTCAGAAGTCCTGCCAGAAAACCTGCTCCAGCATGGGCTCCTCTCTCCATGGGTCCTGCCAGGAGCCGCTCCAGCGCGGGCTTCCCATGGAGTCACAGCCTCCTTCAGGCATCCCCCTGCTCTGGCATGGGGTCCTCCACGGGCTGCAGGTGGATATCTGCTCCACCACGGACCTCCATGGCCTGCAGGGGGACAGCCTGCCTCACCACGGTCTTCCCCACGGGCTGCAGGGGAATCTCTGCTCCAGCGCCTGGAGCACCTCCTCCCCCTCCTTCTTCACTGATCTTGGTGTCTGCAGGGTTGTTTCTCTTACATGTTCTCACTCCTCTCTTCAGCTGCAGTTGTGCAGGGTTTTTTTCTCCTTCTTAAATATGTTATCCCAGAAGCGCTACCACCATTGCTGATGGGCTTGCAGTGGGTCTGTCTTGGAGCTGGCTGGCATTGGCTCTGTCAGACTTAGGGAAAGCTTCTAGCAGCTTCCCACAGAAGACACCGCTGTAGCCCCCACACCCCACTACCAAAACCTTGCCACGCAAATCCAATACACACTGATTCACATGACCTTGCCACAGCTGTAAAGGAGGAGGTCATAAATGGTTTCACTGATGCCTCTATTAAAAATTTTATCCCACTATTTATTTCCATTTCATTACACAGAGAAAAAAATGGGTGGCCATAACTTCACATGCTCTTTTCTCTGGTTTCCATATGTCACTGCTTATTGATATGCCTCTGTCTCCTGAGTTTACAAAGAGGGTGCGATAGAAACAGTAGGTGAGGGATTAAAGTATTCCTGAAATGATATGTGCAAGAGTCAAAAGCATCTTCTGAATGTCCTTTTTTTTTAAACTGATAGCCAAAAGAAGTTTTAAATAGATCTTCTGTCATCCTCACCTCCCTCCCTCTTGCCAATGAAGACTGGAAAAATGAAGTAGTCTGAGGTCTATGACCTCATAAGACCTGTTTTGAATACCTACGCCTGAATAAGAGTCTGTTGGGATATGTCCACACTGTTTCACCAGAGGATCCTTGTCCTCGCTTTTTCATATTACATACAAGCTTGTTCACTCTCTGGTTGACAGACTATCAATTTGTTTCCTTCAGAAGAAAGGTAGGGTGCAACTGGCAGGATCATTTGCTTCAGGTCCTTTTCTGTTAGAAAGATTGGACATGGTCCAGAACAAGTTTGGTTTCCTCCTCCAGCACCCTCGCTGTATATATGTGTGGCGTCATATATCCTTTGCCATACATCAGGATACACAAGACACCTTTAGCATGCTGTCAGAAGAACTCGTTGTTGGCTGCATCACCACCCTTTCATCACTTTGGACACAGGCCTGAAAGCTTACATGCATATAAGGCCAATAGGGCACCAGAGGGACAAAGTAGAACAAGTTACAGGCAGCATGCCTGTAGCCACTGTGCTCTGGAGGCTGTGAGCTGCTAGTCTTCAACAGCTTGGGCATAAGACATTCCAGTGTTGCTTTAGGGGCTGTGGTTGTCCTTGCCAGTGGAGTGGGGGAGACAGGGCCCAGTTTGGTGAGGCTCCTTTGTCTGTGAAGTTGGCTCAGCCCGAAGAAAAAAGACATGGTTGGTCTGTGAGTGAATGCATAAGCTGAAGCCTTGCAACAGAAGAAAGGCTGGAACAGTCAGACATGGAATTACTCGGTCAGTTATAGTCACCCAAAGACTTAAGACAAAAACACCAATAGGAAAATCTATAAAACCCCAAGAAAATACATGCAGTGAGTCAGAAGATGACAATTTAGCAAGACCAAGGATTTAATGGTTCTGTGGAGCAATCAATAAAGGCCAACACTTCTTTGTCTGGTTGACTTCTGCCTGGCTGGAGACTTGTGAGGGTGAGGGAAGGATGTTGCATCTCTCTTAGGCTGCTCAAAAATTATCATTCACCTCAAAAAAATATTCAGGAGGTTGTATGGTGGTGGCTTATGCCTATATAAGTGCCAGAGACTATTAAAACCTGAACTGCTGACATCATCTTACCATGTGGCATTATGCACAATCAGTTGGTGGTTTTAATACTGTCTTCCATATTTGACCCTCAGCAGTGGAAGGCTTGAACAGCAGGGCTCTTTAATATTCCTTCCCTTGATTTGTTCAGAAGGTCTTTTTCTATCTTATTCACACACTTGATTGCCTTTGCCTCTAGATAGACTAGACTGTGAATCACAATTTCCATTCCAGAGGAATTGGTGATATTTTATCATTTTTTTGAAATAATATTTTGAAAAATTTACATATTTTGTTTTAACATTTTTTGACTGAAATGAATAGTGTTAATGTTCCCAAATGACAATGTTTGGTTTGCTGAACTCAGCTGAAACTTTATTTGAAATCAATTCAAAATGAAGATACCTCTGCTAATGGTGCTGCAGGTCCCTGGCTTGCCACTTCCTTTGAGATGAAGCTGCAGTGACCTAGGGGAAATACAGGGCAGGATAAAGGACCTTCGCTTGTAATGGAGCATGAGAAATAAGTCATGTGAATTCTGTCATAAATTTCTGAATAGACGATTATGCCCTATAGCCATTCCGTTTGGGAGGCGGGATGCATTGGCATGACAGAGGCAAAGGAATGGGACAGTCCCACCCAGCAAGGAGCAGCGCTGAGTCTCTAACAGTGAAACCTGTTGCAGCAGGCTGGTGTGTGCTTTGTTCCAAAAGGTATCCATAGCAAACATTAAGGAAGAAAAGAAAAGTTCATGGTGTGCAAGAAAAAAAAAAACAAGAATGCTACAAATAGCACTGATGGTGAGCCTGCTTTTCAGCATCTGTTACCAGTTCTGAGGGAAAAAAAAACTTGCAGACAGTAGGAGAGTAGCTGATTAGCTGGCTACTTCTCCCAGATCCTTCTCCTCCAGCTACTGAACATACTGATTCAGGGTACTTATGCACTGGGTCAGGTGCTGAAACATTAACTTCCTCTCTCTCTCTCCTTCCATCTGATTTGGTTACTATAATCCTATGTAGCAATTGCATAGATTTATTAGTATGTTTATGAGGCTGCAAGCATATGATAGAAAATATTTCAGCTAAGTTAATAAGATGGTAGGCTAGCAGCTTATTTTATGATTGTTAAATTGATATAAGTGAGGTCTGTCTTTATTTTTTCTGTACAACAGAATGGAACTGTAGTGCCATTTGCCACATATTAAAAACAGAGATATACGCCCAGCATGTGAGGAGTGTGTACAATAGAAGCATACCTTGCATTATGTTTAATTACATAATATAGAGACAGAGCTATGCAGGAAAAAAATTTTGAGGCATGACATCTGGCCATCTCCATTACATTAAAAAACTAAAAATGACCAAACTAACCCTCCCCCTAAACATCTTGAGACTTCTTTTTAAGACTTAAGATAGACTTTAAGACCTAAGATAGTTCCTTCTTACTTGATGTAATTGACTGTTTTTGTCAGGGAAAATTAAGTCTTTCTTGAGACTAAAGGAGGGGGAAAATGCAATAACCTGTTTATGTAAGTAGAGGGGTTCGGGGATGTAACAGCTCTCTCTTGAATACTGACACTATTGCAGGGTTCTGTATTTGCTGTAACATGACTACTCTGTGCATGACTTTGGTTAATAACTCCATGTCCTGGTTTCAGCTGGGATAGAGTTAATTTTCTTTCTAGTAGCTGGTATAGTGCTGTGTTTTGGATTCAGTATGAGAAGAATGTTGATAACACGCTGACGTTTTCAGTTGTTGCTAAGTAGTGTTTAGACTAAGTCAAGGATTTTTCAGCTTCTGATGCGCAGCCAGCAAGAAGGCTGGAGGAGCACAAGAGGTTGGGAGGGGACACAGCCAGGGCAGCTGACCCAAAGTGGCCAAAGGGGTATTCCATACCATGTGATGTCATGCCCAGTATACAAACTGGGCGGAGTTGGCCTGGGAGGATTGATGCTCAGGAACTAACTGGGCATCAGTTGGTGAGTGGTGAGCAATTGCATTGTGCCTCACTTGTTTTGTATATTCCAATTCTTCTATTATTATTATTGTAATTTCATTATTGTTATTACTATCATTATTGTTTTCTTCCTTTCCGTTCTGTTAAACTGTTCTTATCTCAACCCATGAGTTTTACTTTTTTTTTCCGATTATCTCCCCCATCCCTCTGGGTGGGGGGTAAGTGAGTGAGCGGCTGCGTGGTGCTTAGTTGCTGGCTGGGGTTAAACCACGACACATGTCCAGAACAGTGTCAAAGACTCACTATCCTATGACACATTCAGAGTATTTTTCTTCCATTACAAAGGGAAAAACAGTTTCTGAAAGTTCCTGTAGGCATTTTCATGTCACTAGCACAATGCTTATTTTTGAAAATTTTAGAACTAAGCTGAGCCAGGGATTTCACACTGTGAATTTCCTTCCTTGGCCACAAGTCCTAGGACATCTAAGGTGTCTAGCACCCAGTCCAAAATTTTATCTATGATGATACATCATACGTTTTGCTCATGGGTTGGTTCAGAGTATTAAGGTAGAAGGAAACAACTCCAGTGGATGCTTTATAACAGAAACTAAAAGTAATTTCAAATCTATTTTTGTTTAAAGTAGAGAATACCTCAAAAAAAATTTCCAATTTTGTTAACCAAACTGTGCATAGATCATTGGTGAAAATACTGGATGCCAGCACCTTCCTATGTAGATTGTAACTAGTTTGTCAGTAAGCCTGGAGTATGTCATGTACATTTGCACAAATGGGAAATAAGGGATAACTGGTGGAACATTTTGCACCACAAAAAAACCCAAATCCCAAAACTAAAAAAATCCAGAAATGAACGCCAAGTTTTCTAAATGTATTTTGATGAGAAACAGCCTTGTCTCTACTCTTCTCCCTGTGCTCATCATGGAGCTCAAAGTATTCGCCTCATTGAACTCCAGAATTGGTTTGTCCTTTACCTATAAGATGAAGTGGTCATCAAGCTAAAGGGCACAGTTCCCAAAATGTGTTCCTCAAGCATCACACAGTGAAGTTCAAGCCTGTGGGAAGCCTACCTTGTGATGGCATGGAGACAGGTCCTCTGAGGGATGGGAGAGGAAACGATGGGAACAGAGCAGGAAGTTAAGAGAGAAGGCAAGATTCTCTAAGAACACTAGATAAGGTAAATCAACTAATTACGAGCAAAATAAGCAATGGACTTCCACAGAGTAAGTCAATTTGCCTTATTACTGTCATTTGCAGAAAGCATTACTCTACCTATTTTAGCACTGTACTGTTCTCATAAGAAAAGTGTGCCATCTTGTGGGAAAATGGGGAAAATATCAAACCATGCCTTCACGTATATTTTGTATACACTATGCAAAATGAAGGGTAGGTGCCTCCATGAACAAATGTTTGGGGGGAATTTTCAGGAGGTCAGTATCCAAAGGGAAGTCCCCAACCTGCACGCTGAAGGACCAAAACCTTCAATAGACAAGTTTAACTTTCTGATCTAAAGATTTACATGGGCTTTGTAATTCAAAGGTTGAGAAGATAACCAGGAGATTTATTACTGAAAAATGCCAGACTGGCAGACTTCTCCCAGGCAGCTGTGGACATCCACAGCAGGCTAACTCTTACCCAGAATAAATCAGCATAGCCCAGATAACTCATATCATTCTAATCTGTGAGATTTTAAAGGAAAGTATATGCAGGTTGATCAGAAATGAAAATTAAGGGAAAAGGAGAAAATCAGAACTTGCAGAACAAAACTTGTATCACCAGGGCCTCAGTCTCTGTGATTCTTGGCAAAGAGCAAGCCAGAAAGACTTCATGTCCAAGAGAGTCCAGTTATATTAGCAGTACAAGATGAAAACTAGACAAAAGCAACAAATGTCTTGGTCAGAGATCAAATGCTGTACAGCTAATCCTTGGATTATTTATATAGTTTGGAAGAGTGATGCTTTTCAAACAGACATTTGGACATGAGCATTACTGGGCTGCTGTTGCTCAGGAGTCCTGCTGCAAGAGGCATCATGAGGCAGAGAAGATGGGAGAAGAGTGACATGCATCTGTGGGGTCAGGGCATAAAGGCAGAGAAGAAAGGTGGGGGAAGTTGTCCTCTACCAAAGAAAAGAGTAGGTAGGAGAAGTCTGTGCGAGAAAAGGGCTGTGCTGCATCCTTTCCCTCCCCGGTGGTTGGAGTGAGTGCTTTCTCCTCTGTTGGAGCCTGCCTGTGGCCCTGCTGTTGTGGAGGGAGCTCAAAGCCACTTCCTAGCCCCTCTGCTCACAGCTGGTTCAATAATTATGGCACACAGCTTCTGAAGTGTGAAGTTAATGAGTTCTGTACAGCCCAAGCTACTCAAGCTTCGCAGCTGAGCTTACCCTTTGACAGGAAGAAGTGTCAGATGTGTATCATTAGCTGCTCTGCTCTCCCATAGCCTTTTAAATAACAAAAAATATGGAAGAAAATTCCACTGACTTGAATACAAAAGAAAAAAAAAAATGACCAAAAACACAGGTTAGGACAAGATGCATTGCCATAAAATCATATATGGGACACACATGCTTTAAATTTAAAAATGAGTGAGAGATGCTAGGCAGCGGAAGGAAAAAGGATATTAAAAAAAATAAAAATACTGTCGGAAGTCTTAGTAAGCAACAAAAAAGGAAGTCTGAAAATTTTGCTTTTTTGTTGCTTGGAAAGTTTCCTTTGTTATTAACAGTCCCTTTCAGATATAACAGTGTACCAGGGAGATAATTTTTAGTCTTGTTTGTTATTTTTGCATTAAGAATGTTAGTTACAAATAAGGAGAAGGTCAAGCATCAAAACAAACAGCAAGTTCATGTGGTATGTCCAGAGTGCTGGCAGAACCTATTTTGAATGAGAGTAGGTCCACGGAGCGGGGCAAGATTCACAGCACTGAACTTTAACCTTGGAGCTTGGTTGCATTCTGTTCCCTGGAAGTCAATAAAGAGAGAGGGGCTCCAGAGAGAGAAGTTAAGGACTTCTGTTCAATGTCTGAAGTTTGGCAGGTTGAATCAGGATTTTGATGTGGCCATATTCAGAGCAGGGATGTTTGCTTCAGAACACCAGACTATATCTAGTCCAAAGTAAAACTGCGTGTAGTATAATTAGAGTGCCGCAGCAACGTGTTCTTCAACCTATTGGTCTGCCCTGATTGTGCCAAACTGTTACTCGTGTAAACATTAGCATGTGTTTGCTGATGTAGCGCTCAACAAAGTCAGCCTGGACAGAGTGCTGAGTAGACAGTTACTCTGTCCCCAGGCCGACTCATGCAGAGATAGCTCAGAAGATACTTTTTTGCAGAGCATCTTCTTTGCCTGGGATTGCTAGGAAGAGCAGGGAATGCCAAACATCAGTGACAGTCCCTTCAACTCAGCCAAAACAGCTGTCCAACACCCTGCCTTGTGGCATGTAGGCTTACCCACTGGCTGGCATGCAGGAAAAGCAGGGTCAGTGTTGGCAACAAGGCTACCCACAGCTGCAGCCTTAATACTCAGGGCAGCGGTGAAGGCTCTTGCTTTTGCTGGTGCAGGAGAATGTCAGCCTCTAGCAGCAACAAGTTCTTCACAGCAGAGTGCAGCAGGGCTTTGGTAAAGCACATGGAAGGAAAAATGAGCCACAAAGTTGGGATCTGGCCCTGATATTGAGAAGAGAAAGAAGTAGCAAGGAGTCAACATCAGCACCATGTTGCAGTAGGCTTTTTTGCATGTAAAGATGGATTAGGTAAATATATGCTGATCACATCATGTCATTGGTGAGCTTCTCTCAGGAAGGCTCAGGCTTTTGGTTTTATTAATTGGGGCTTCCTTTGATGACAGCATCAACTCCAGTGAAGGAAAGGGAACTGTATTTGAATAAAGGCCTAATCAGGCCGGCAGCATCTCCATATTCCTACTGCTGAATGGCCTCTTTGTCAATTCAGCACAGATGTTTGATTGTACCCTGGTTTCTTGGTTTCTTTTTTATTCACAGCCTAACTGGTGTCATAAAAAAACCTGCAATAACATTCTTGCTTATGTACTCAAAATTCCTCCGAGTTGGTTTTGACCATTCTAAAAATATAACTTAAATGTGAGTTTTGACTAAGGAACATTTTTAATTCCTGTCCTGACTAGAACAAGACATTATGATCACTGAACTTAGGGAGCCCATGACAAGTTCTAGCAGTGCTGGGGAGCAGACAGAAAGCTCTTTGGAGGAAAAAGGTTATTTACAGGATGGGAACCCATCTTTTCTTCCATTAGCACAAGCTGTCATGGGTCAGTAGGTGATGTGCACTGGCTACACCACATACTTCTTGTTCTTTGTTTCTCCTGGCAATAGACACTCTACTGGCCCCTTTCCCAGTCCAAGCTATTCAACCTGAGACAGCTCCAAACCACCAAATTTGATCCAATTTTAATTTCCCAAAGCTTGGGTAGGATTTTAGTCCCATATCTTGTTAGAAGGTTGCTTCTCATAACAAAATCGTTTCTTTCAAATAGCTAGAATATATAAAATGTTGCTGTCAAATCCACATATAACTATTTCAATGGTTTTCTTTGTTTCTTTCAGTCTAGCCCAGACTCCCAAGAAGAACTGAGATATAACTCCACTGATACTTGCCTTCTCTGACTTTCAGCTGGATTTATTGCTTAATAACCTCCGGAGCCTTGGAAACTCCCAGCCATATGATTTTTAACAGGCTTACTTCTAAGGCCGATCATCTCTCCTCCCTGTCCCATCTCTCTAGGAAATCTCCCATCTACTCTTTCTAGTGACAAGTTCTGCCTGCATACCAGGTTGCTTGAAAAAAATAACCACAACAGAACAACAGCAGATGGACTGTGTTTTCCTCCTTGCACACCCATGCAGTGAGGTGGGGAAGGGAGGATATGAAGCCCTCCTCACACCCCATGCTCACAGTGCAGGGGAGCCAATTAAGGCCCTAGAGAGTGGGTAAAGGGCTGTTACTAATTGCCTGGGGCCAGTATGAGCTTAGAGCAACCACCAGCAGATGACGGAAAGCAGTTATTGCATGGTTTAAAACCAGTTCCTGGAGGTTTTAGATTAGAACTCCAAAACCCTGGCTGGCAATTTTTCATAATTTTTATTATTTTCCAGAAAGAAAAAGTAGGTGACCTTATTTCAGCTCCTAGAAGTTTTCCCAAGCCACAGCACACTGTGTAAGAAAGCTTTTCCCTGTTCTACACTGGTGAAGGCATATGTTTTCTGAACCTGGATCTAGTTGGTGCTACGCTGTGTTATGGATGAATTGCACAGGCAGTTTTCTGTCTCTGTCCTTTAAACCACATCGTTTTTAAGAAGTAGCCCACAGTATTTCTTTTGGCTGGAGTTTTCCAGACTGTCTTGAGATTTTAGTCTTGCCAGATATTGCTATCATGATCAGTGAAATTTTTCATTGCACTTATTTCCCTCTGTAAAGAAAGCAAGCTTGGAGCCTGTGCATTTCTAAAGACTGAATATTATGTAGGATTTGTGCTGAAAAATCTATGCTAGATTTATATGTCATATGGACACTTTTATGGTGCTACATATCCACTTTTAAACCTTTGTGTTATTTAGTGCTGTTCTGTGCCATTCCCCAGACCCCCTCAGACACCATAGATTACAGTATTTCCTTTATGTTCTCCTATCAAGAGATACACTCCCTGCCAATTTTCTTGCTTGCTGATTAGACCTTTTTCCTCTGGATCCATGTTTCTTCCACATGCTGGTTCTTTGAGCCATATCCATCTATAGATTAGTAGAGGAAAGAAAAAAGGCTGCGCAGCAGTGATGCAACTGTTCCCCTACAAAGCCCTAAGATGATTAAAGCTAATGGCAGAGCACTCTCCCTCTGTGTCTCATGGCCCCAATAGAAGTGGATGCTCTCAAGCTTCCCCTTCCCATTTCCATAGCCTTTGTTAGAGGCTGAGGTTTGGCCAGGAGCTGGCATCTCAAGTATGGTTGAGCTCCAAGCCTCTTTGAGGGACCCAGCAAAGAAACGCGCTGGAGGAGCAAATAAGCAGCTATTAGAGGCATTGCTCTGAAGCACACGCTGCGGATCTCTAACAACAGGGACATAAACAGGGAAACTGTGACCAGACACTCAGCAAGGTCACTGATGGGCAACTGTCCTTTAAAACCAGGCCAGTCCCATTACAGCTCCTCCTTCGTTCCTCTTCCCATGCTTCCTGAGTGTTCAGGTCAGCCTGACTTATAAAAAATGCATTCAATTGTGCCTTTGATACCGCATATTCAGGAAGGAGAGAAGAAGTGTCGTAAAAATCCTCTTGCTAACTAATGGTAAGAGTCAGAATGACTGAACCTCAACAGCCAGTCCAGATCAGGAGCTGGGGTGAGGGATGAATCTGACAGAAAGCTGCAAATAAGCTACATATTTAAACTGGAACTGACTTCAGCGGGAGTCTAGCCCAAGGAAGAGCTTCTGGATTTGGCCTAAGCAATTTAAATAATGCCAGACAGCTCGGTCGGTTTCTCAACTTTTAGCTAGACAATCTCTTTGGATTTAACCCAACTTCATCAAAAAGCCTTTCTCAGCCTACTGCAAAGCTTGGTATTGGGAAATGGGACATCAAAAAAAAACAGTTTGGGGCTGTCCTCTCATCAAAATGATCAGTGATTGTGATTCTGATTAGCAAATCTCTAACAGACACTAGAAGCAGTGTCTGTCTTTGTTTAGACAAGACCCTGAGCCACCTGCTCTTGTAGCTGGCACTGCTTTGAGCATGTTGAACTAGGTGATCTCCAACCTTAATTTTTCTGCAGTTCTATGAATCTAGTGTTATAAGAGGGCTCTAGCACACCACTAGTCATTCTTTAAATGTTATTAATGAATTTTAAAAGATTATGACTACGCTATTTCAGAGCCTGTTCCAGGCTTCAGTACTTGTGTGACTTCAGGAATTTCTGGAGAATTGCCAAGTAAGATGATGCAGGGTACATGATGTACCTGCTCAAACTTCAGTGGGATGAAAGAACAGGCCAAGTGTATAGGATACTAAATACTGGTTTCACATAAGCATTTTTAACTTCATTAACATAGCCATATATAAAGCATGTGGTTTAAAGAATATGGTCAGTTTTAAATGCCTTTCTGAGGCTTGCCTGGCTTCAGCTCTTCTGTGTACTTTTTCAGTTGTAACAAGCAGATGATAATAATAATTTCCCTGTTGCTTATTGACTTGACTCACTGTCCCTTTCACCAAAAATGAGACAAGCAGTATTAAAAATTACTTTGTTCACACAGAGATGACATTATATCTTCTCACCCTAAGACACCCCTAAGCAAGTGTCCCAATCTTATAAATGTTCCTTAATATTTTTGCATGTGCAATTCCCCAATTTCCAGCCGGCAGGATCAAAGACTTGAGATAGTCATGAGTTGTGTAACAAATAAGAAAGGGTGTTGAAACTGTTTACATGACTTCAGGCTGAACTTGCTAAGTTATTTAGATACGTAAACATGCAGAGGAAGACCAAAGAAATTTTTCAAAGCCCCTGTATTGGTTGGGAACAAGAACCCAAGTTTTTAAAGGTCCAAGTCTGCAAAAGGCTATTGACATGTAAAGTGAAATTTAAGTACCTAAGTCCAAAACTTACGGCCTGCTCATCTGCTGCCTGTTTGAAGAAGCTCCAAAAAAGTTTCCTGACAAGTAGGTGTTAGGGTACATACTGCACAGTAGACTTAGTCAGTTCTTTCTGTTGGAGGTCTGATTTTGCTTGGAATAACTGAACTATCCTAGGACCAAAGACAGCAAACTTTAGTCCCCCGCTGAGTTAAAGGAGGCAACGTGAATCCACTGAGGAAAAAAACCAGATTTCCTGCCTAAAAGAGTGAATGCTGAATCCTTTTGGTTACTTTGTAAAGGAATAACTACCTCATCAAATTTGACTTGGGACCAGTGTGAAAGTATAAGCACTCAGCTAGAAGAGACGAGGCTCCAGTTCCTAACCCCAGGATTATTTCTGCTTCTTTTAACAGATGAAAATCATGATGGCCTCCCCTTGGCTTTTGGCTGGGTGAGCCAAGGAAAGGCTTTTCTGCCTGCATGAGGGGAAGGGCATGTGCCATCTATCTGCCTGTATCACTGGGCTGCTGTTGTGCCTGGGGCATGATGAGGCTTCGCACCCACGCTCAGAATAAGTGCCCAGCTCATACGCAATAGGCCTGACTCTTCCCAGAAGTGCTGCTCTTTGACATGCATGCAACAAATCAGCAGTCCTCACTTTTAGGGTTTATTTATGACAATGTCAACAAGCATATTTTATGGGACTTACAGTTATTTATTGGTTTTCTATTTAGTTCCTGAAGGGGTGAAGTTGTTTATTTTCTCATGGTTTAGTGTCACTGAGAAACTGCTATTGTTGAAAACCTTATTAAAAGTATTTTCATATCTTTCTGTCTTTGTTTATAACAATATTTACTGTAACAGTTAATAAACCAATACCTAGTTAATGTTAAGGGCTGCTTTTTATTGTACAGCCAGATTAGCAATCCACATTTAATGTCCAGTTTCTATTGTCCTGATCTCAGTAGGCAGAGAAAGTGAGAAACACCTGCCTTGGAGAACTCGGGTCTTTCACATTATTTACAGACTTACACAGACTTGGTAATGAGCAGCTGTAACAGCGAGGGGAAACTGGGAGGTGTTTTGGTAATTGTTGGTGAGGCACTATAAAGAAAGGAGCAAGGGCTTATTATCAGTGAGCATTCACAAGGCAGGCTGCTGAGAAATGTGCGTGGGTTGGGGATTTTTTGTTTGTTTGTTTTTAAAAAGCAGCAGATGTCAAGTTCAAATATTAATTTCCAGCCTAATTCATGCCTGGCAGAGAGGATTCAGGCTCCTGGGCTGTCTTATTGCCCTGCTAGATGAAACCTCGCTGTTGCTCCTGTTCCTGGGAGAAGCAGGGAGAGCCACCCTACGTGCTCTTCTGACATGGCGCTGCTGCCGTCCGGCATAGCTGACAGCACAGTAACAGGCACTGAGTGTGGCAGCTTCAGAGTGAGGAACCCTTGGGACAGGGGCCCTTGGAGGTGGCACATTAAATCCTGTTAACACTGCTTCTTGGGGAGCAGAGCAAGCTAAACTCTCCTGTCCTGCTGCAGTTTAGACCAGTAATCATATGCTGCAGGTGGGAGGGATGCTTTTGTAATCATGTGAAAACCCAACAGTAGGAAGGGAAAATGTGACAAAGAATAATCCTCTGCTAAGAAGCTTGCAACTTAAATAAAGCACATTGTTTCAGGGTTTTAAGAGATTAGTGCAATGTAACATGGACACTGGGCTGGCTAACTGCGGCCTTCCCAGCACACCCTTCCTAACCATCACCTCACTTAAGTGACCACGTGTGGAGGGGAGGCACCACAATTTTCTTTTGCTCTCTGACAGGTCTATGCATTGCAGTCCTTGTATTATCAGCTGCAGTTATCTCAGCAGGTTTAGCACAGGCTGAGCAATGCATTTCTCTTCTCTCCAGCAGGACTGAGGGAGATTTTCAGCAGCAAATGGCTTCCTTAAACCAAAATGTTCAGAATGAATCCCTTAAAACTAGTCAGTCTGTATGCTTAGCTGGGAACTGAGGACTTGCAATTTCCTGCTTTTTGGAGGAGCTCCTTCACGCTACCTCTGGGTCACAACAGACCACTGCAAATCCTGTGCCCTCCTCACCCTCTCAACAAGACTCCTCAGCTTCGTGGCCTTTTTGATGACTGATTTCAGTACTGGCAGAGCAGATGTCTCACTGTGGTTTGGTACCTGAAAATAGACTATCATCCTGCAATTATCCACACACACTCCCTCCGCAAGTTGCTGAGAGAGAACTTTTCCATAGCATCACATTTTTCCAGCTTATGCCTTTCTCATCCTCCATTAAGGCAGAATGGCACAGTCACATAAAAGTCTTTCAGTCTTTTATAACTTTACCAACAAAAATATGCACAGTATTAAAAATTGTCAGACTCTGGTCACTCCATAGTAACTCCATGTGTATCATGGTAAAAGTAGGTATATATGTTTTTATAAATAGATCACATCAGTCTGTTGACTACAAGTATTGTCCTGTTTAGGGGGTGCCTCTCCTTAGGTAAGAGCTTCTGTAACTCGTACTATCCAAGGAGCTATTCTTATGTGAAGCATCGAGTACCATTTCTATGTGAAACATAGAAGTATTTTTTTCAGGGTGTGAAAATGAGCATATTTTTGTGTTCACTTACATTTACAACTTTATGGAAAAAATCAAATCTTGCAAGAGTCACTCTGTTCTCCATCTCTCCCCTCAATGTACATGTATGTGCTATTATTTTGTATCTTTTTATAAGAAGCAATTATGGGTTATGTTTTATGGATTGATTGGCACAACCAAAATAAATAATCTTGTTAAATTCTTGTTCAAGTGTCTTTCCAGCAGGTTTTTTTTTTGCACATACTGGGCTTTCAGAGTTTATTTGCTCTTTAACAGGTGGAGTCAGTGCTCTGTAGTTAGCTCCTGATAAAATTAGTTAGTTTGAGTTGGAGTTACCACCCAGGAAAATACAGCAATTTTTATTAACAGTGCTTCAATTAAAAGGGTGCCTAGGTTCACTACTTTATGTGGTTTTGTAACTTAATTACCAGCATGTGTATCAGCAGCACTTGAATGTCAGCTCACGTGCTCAGGCAGATGAGCAAGTCTTAGGAGAAAGCCCCTCTGAGCTCAGGTCCCCATCTGAGGTTCAGGGCAAATTAATATTGCAGCAAAGACAAGCTCTCCATGAGGCACCAGTGCAATAAAGCTCGTCCAGCCCATTAATTTCAGTGTATTTGTCTGTGTCAGCCAACAAGGCACCGATTATGACCTAACAAATAATTACTAAATGACTAAGTACTTTCATATATATGAATGCATGCATATATAGCAAAATAGCAATTTATGTAACAATACAGTGAATTACTTCTGTATATATAAAATAAATTGCTAAGTACTGAAAGGTGACAATAGGGATTAGGCTTCAGTTCATCCATGCACAGAATGGAGATGTTATATCTAGTTTCATGTAAAAGGGTCATGTTGGACTTCCCAGTGTAAAAGTCAAAAGGTAATTGCAGAGAAGCACCGTGTGTATGTTTGTATAATTACTTGAAATCAAGGAACTGTAAAGAACACAGCTATTTCCAGCTTTATACTGCCTTAATTTTCAGTGCTGTTTGAAGAGGACAGGCACAACATGTAAACATTTTGATGGCTACTTCAGGATCACAAGAAGGGGTGCCCGATATTATTATTGCAATGGGGCTTCCAGATGCTCGACAGCACATAGCAGATATTATATCTTCTTTCATTTTATTGTTTCATTTACTGAAACAAGAGTTTTATGACAATTTGATATTGTTGTTATTGACCTTTCCTCCTGAAAACATTTACTACCACATTCACCATCACTATTCCTTTCAGCTGCACCTATGTATAAGGAAAAATAATTTTTTTATTTATGCTCTTTATATAACAATCTTTTTATCCTGTGATATTTTGACTTAATAAAAGGCTTCTTAAAATGATCAGTAAACCATGCCTGTGACATGTATCATCTGGGAGCAGAAACAGACCTGGAATGCAGATGAGTCTTAAAAGAGGGAAAAAAGGGAAGTATTATAGGAAAGAAACCGAACAAACAAAAAAAGATGTTTTTTCATTCTACCACATCAAATACGAAAACAGCAGGCCTAGGGCAGAGGTAGCTGCTTTCCATTAAATGACAAAAAGGAGGCAGAACTAGAGAAGACACTACACCAGTGAAAGACAAATAGCCACCTCCCTGTCACAGGAACATAATTTTCAGATTATTTGCCATACTGCATCTGTGTTTTGTTCTAAATGTGTTGTGGAGTTTGTGTCAGCAAAATTTTCCCACTAAGATACTTCTTTAAGACAGCATTTTCTAGAGACTTTAATCACTTCCAAAAGCAGTAAGATGTTTTTCAACAAATGGTTTACAAACTAAAATAAGAGCGGTTATGAGGATAAAATTACACTTAAGGCTTAAGCTGATCTAATGACTTCCTACCACTGAGTTCGGAAGCTCTCCTTTCCCTTCCCCTGCCTCCTAACCTGCATCCCCTGGTCTCAGCTGCATAGTCTCAACCCCATGTCACACTGGGGCGGGGGGGTTGCATGCCTGCTGGTGACACAGAGGACCAGAGATCTCATTTGGCTAAGCAAAGGGTCCAGTAGGCACCAGAAGTGGCAGAAGAAGGGGAGCAAGGGCACTCACTCAGAAGCAGTGGTAGCAGGAGTCGGTCCTCCCCCTATTTCAGCCTGGAGTGAACTGTTGGACAGACAAAGCTATTCATACTGTGTAACTTATGCTCGGGGTTATGATGCAGGAAATACTCAATCCTTCTGTGATTCAAGGTTTATATAAAAACAAGCAAGCCCTCTGATTTAAAAAGAAATAAATCACTTTAATCCCAGGCTATGAACTGTGGCAGCAATGGGAACATTCTCCCTTTGTTTCCGCATTTTGCATCACTATAAAATAAATGTTAGCCTATCAACATGGCAGTATGTGGCAGGCAACAAAATAATCTTGGAACACAGAAGGACTATAGGGAAAAAATGGCCTCACATGAAACTGACTATTACATCCCCAATTTCTGTCCAATTCTGTGGCATCTGAGACACCCCTTAAGAGGGTCCAACTTAATGCTTTATCATAACCTAGTCCTATTGCAGTCTGAGTGCTCTGAAAATGCTCTTCACCCCTGTGTGTTCACCAATTCCTGCTATCACTAAAAGGCAGCCATCCTGACATGAAATACTAAGGTCATTTTGTGCCATAAAAAACCCCATCTGTTGAGTGGTTGGAAGGGATAGTAAACTTTTGCTGTCATGGAATAGTTCTACACAGTGCAGTTAGCCTAGGAATGATTGTAATTAAAAGCAACTGATTTACCCTGTGGAAAATTATTAAAAACTTTTGTGTTTACCATCAGCCTTATGAAAGCTGTCATGCACTGTCATGAGAAGAGTGCCTTTAAATAGCTCATGAGATTCCTGTGTTTGTGGCTATTTCCCTTGTTTCAGAAGCCGTGTTTCCCAAGGATCCTTCTCAGAAACATAATGTGAATCATTAGCTATTCAATGCATATCTTGATAAAATGGGCATTTCGCATGCAGGAAGTATTTATCTAGGAAACAGTCATTTGTTCTTCTTTATGCTCATGCAATTCCTCTATAATACAGAAGTGTGTACAATCAAAAGATTTACCAACTACATCAACAGCTAAAAAGTCAGAAAAAGTGTAACCTGGCAGTTTAGACACTCTAAGTTGGATCTCTCCTCACCTAAAAAAATGAGGTCATAGAATCATAGAAAAATTCGGGCTGGAAGGGACCTTGGGAGATCATCTAGTCCAATCTCTTGCTCAAAACAGGGATACCTTCAAAGTTAACTCCAGAGCCTTGTCTAGTTAAGTTTTAAATATCACCACAGATGGAGAATCCCCAGCTTTTCTGGTCACCTCTTCCAGTACTGTAAAATCCTTGGGGGAAAACCTTTTTTGTCGTTTCCCACCATAATTTCCCTTGCTGCAATTTCTGTTCATGGCTGTTTTGTGGCCTCCCACTGTGCACCTCTAAGAGGTTGGTTCCATCTTCCCCATAGCCTCCCTCTAGGTGGGGGAAGACTCATTTCGGTTTCTCTAGATCCCCATTTAGGCTTCTCTTCTGCAGGCTTAACAAGCCCAGTTCCCTCAGCCTTTCCTCATAGCTCATGTTCTTCAGCCCTCTGGCCCTCCCGATTCTCTCCAGTTTATTGCTTTCTCTTCTACTGGCATGCCCTGAAACTGGACACAGATTAGATGTGGCCCCACTGGTATTGAGAAGGAAATAACCACTTCCCTTTACTTGCTAGGTACTCTTCCGCTAATGCAGACCAATACATAGTTCAGTGTGTATCTCGTTTTTCTTTCAAATCATCTACATTGGAGATCTCCTATTTGTGTTGAAGGCTGGTGTTTCAGGCTTCTTTATGCTGCCATGAAGACTGCAGAAATGGTGTGAATTGGTTTGGTTTTATTTTCACATTAAGGGAAGCTGGATTCTCAGGAAAACTTTAGCCCCTGGCAGCTTGTGGATTAGGGGAAGGCACTAAACATCTCAGCTATAACTATTGGAGCTGGCACCAAGAAACATCTGCTCTTGTAGACCTTGTAAAAGGGAAAAAAACAAAAGGAACATGGAAGGAAAGTGAAGTGTTATATGTGGTTTGAAAGGTATCATTCAGCCACTGAGGACACCATTTGATCCAAACCAATATTCTCCCCTAGGATGCTGGCCACTCAAGCTGTTCCACACAAGGTTGAGTGTGTCTCTGGATCCTGACACAAACCCCCTTGCTGGGAAACCAAAGAACATAACAAGTCCCTAACTGTTAAAATTTCTCTTCACCCATTCTTTGGCCCATAAGTCACGTTGATTTTACTGGGAACTGCATCAAAATGCTAGTACTTACCAGGAAGAATGAACTAACAAATGGAAAGCATAACATGAGTTTTGGTCTTCAGCCCAGCATAACAAAAATTCTTCTCATCAATACAACGTCCCTTCTTCCTAACTCAGAAGTGAACCATCTCATTTTTTACACAGGCAGGTGTACCGTTTCTTACAAATTTTTTCAGAGCCTCAAAGGCAGTAATAAGGTAGTTTCACAATGACTGTTATGATGTAGATCAATACTGGAGCATCTGTCCAACTGAGGCACAAAAGGATAAATCCATGTCCTCCTCTCACCTACCAGTATGCCACCTTTTCCATGCTCTAGCATACTTGCAAACCCTTATGCTGAGGTGGTTTTCCATAGTGGTCATAGCTCTACCCTGTGGCTATATTCATCCTGTCTTGCTGAAGAGTCCCAGGATAATGATTTATTCAAGGCAGCACAACATGTCTGAAGTCATGTCTGTGGACCCATTCCAGAGCCTTGATCACCACAAAATAATTATTCCCAAACTTGACAAGTAACCTCAATACAGTTTATCTGTGTTAAATGTACACCTTCTTCACTGAGGATAGATTGCTACTAAATTTCCTTAGCAAATTTTTTTGGCTTTCAGTTAAACTTTTTACTTATTGCAAAACAAAAACTAATTTACCGCAGAAGTCCTAGTATACCAGAAATGCATAGTAAATTATCTCTCTGCTTAAATGGTGTTAGTAATTAAAATGCAATAAGTAAAAAGAAAATGCAGGCTTTTTGTGTGTATGCTACCCAATTATAGGAGCAGTTAATCAACTTGAGAGATTAAACATAAAGAGTTTACAAATTAAACAGTGTATGTGGAATGGAGAAAAGCACCAAGTGCAATGCTTGCTGCCATTTCTGTACTGAACCATTTCTAAGCTTAACTTGCCTGTATTTGAGTCAGCAATCAAAGCAAACATTAAAACACTCGAAGCTAAATTATGCAATAAACCAATATGAATTCAGCCTTTTGCTTATCTGCTGGAGCTTGTGATTAAGACAAACCCCAGAAGAGATGCTTCCTGGAACAACCCCGGGAGTCTTCATTTAGACATTCATTTTCTAGGAAACCTTAGCAATCTTGGGTCAAAGATAATGGGCAAAAGTGAGAATGCTCTTTTTAAAAAAGTATGTGATTGTTTACCATTTTATTCTTTTTTGGGTGGCTTCAGATTAAAGCACTGCAGTCTTGATAATGAGACACATTTTTATGAGGTGAATGAGTCTCAGCTGCACCATCTGAAAGTACAGTAGTTGTGGTTAAGGTCTGGTTTGCTTTGCATAGCCACAAAAACAATACAAAACTGGTGTAAGATATTATTCATATGCAGTGGCAGAACCAAAGGCACAGAGTATGCGTTCTTGTGAACTCAGCAGGTTTTGTGCTATCAAGTTCATCCTTTCACTGTACTACAGTGAAGGGTACCTTACCTGTGCCCATTTGCTCATAGGACTGTGCTCTACATCTTGGTGTCCTCTTTAGCCTTTCATTTCAAATTAACACCCACAGGGCTATTTAAGTTCCATTTAAGCAGTTGATTTTCCTCATTTTCAGACAGGTTGAAAGTTTTTTCATGGTGACACCTGTTTGGCATGTATGAGACCAGATATAGCCAGAGATATTCTGGCACATGATATGGTCCTGTTATCTTTAGTGCTGCTTCATTTTGGCAAGAACTTCTGGTTACCTGGGGGATATACAGGGTAGCTGTAACAATGAGAACAATGAATTTTGGAACAAATTTAGAAGAGACTTGGCAAATTCACCATAAATTTGCAAAATTTTACCAAGACAGGACAGCTTGGCAAAGGTGTAAGTCAATCACATCTTTGCTCAGTGGAGCAAACATAGAAATGATTGGATCCAAATTTGTGACTGGTGCTTTGCTATAGCTTAGTTTTTATGACTTTCACAGTTCATTTTGATGTACTGATAGAACGATTAAATTCCAAGCATGAAGATGGCCATTGTAGCACTTTTACTTCTGGTCCCCATCCAAAGATGTCTTCTCCTGCTACTCAGTGGTTTGTCAGCAGCTGTGGAGAGGTACAGAGAGCAGTGGGGAATACAACAGTGATGTTGTGTGGCTGTGTTGGTAGTGCTTGTACACTGGCATTTCATACAGTGGGTTGTACCTAGAACACCCAGCACTTGGTTGCACAGCAACCTAAGGCATCCTAGAATATGTTGTGTTGCAGTAACGGGTGTGTTTGATCCAACTGCAAAGCACCATGAGACAGCTGCAATACTAGTCAATTAAGAATGGAAACACTTGAGTATTATTTAAAGTTCAGTTTTCTTTGTAATGGCTTGCTTTTTAGCTATTTTTTAAATGGTGTTTATTATTTCTTTTTATTTCAGAACACATTAAGGCTTCAAAAGCCTTAACATCCTCTGTAGCCAAATCCACGCTTTTTTTTTTTCTGTTTTCATCCAACCATAAGGAATGTAGGGTAATTTCTTGTCTCCTTTAAGTATTTATAAAAGTAATCATACAAATCTGCAAATTTAGAAGAACAGATATTTGTGGTCCAGATGTCTGGAATATAGATTATGTTTCATGACAGAAAAAGTACTTCAGTTTAAGTAATTTCACATTTTAATTATAGTATTTTTTAGAAACACTTTTCAAAAAGTTTTTTGTGTTTTCAGAAAGCATGTTTATGGTGGCATCCAAAATAATAATTCAAATAGCTTTTCTTCTTTTCTCTTTTTTTCCCCATGGCTTCAAACTGATGTCTTAAAGCTTACCTAAACTTTAAAACAGGAGAAACACAACTTGTTCCTCCTATTTCAAGAAACAGCTAGAAAAAGTCTTGGGACAAAAACTGAAACAAGCTTTAAGGAATTTCTAAAGTCTGACACTATCAGAAGGTGGGAAATGCAGCATTCAAATGAAATGTGAACCTCAGCTCTATCTGCGCTTAAATTCAAAGTCCAACCTCTTTCTTCAATTTCATCAGGCTTTGAAAATTTTGGAAAAAAAGGACAAAACGTTCATGACTTTTTTTCTCCATTTTTGGGTAACTGGAAAGCAGATGTCTTTCTGGCAGAGAAGAGACCTTGTTGACCAGACCCAGCTGTGGTGTTCTTCATGGCCCTCAGCCCTGCGTTGGGTTGGTGGATGCAGGAGCAGCCACAGCCCCACGGCCACCGGGCAGCCCTCAGGGCCAGCTGGGAGGGCTGCCCACCTGTGGGCAAGGCCCTGGTCCCATGACCTGTATCTTTACTTGGACACAGGCAGCACAAACCCCAGGAGGCAGGGGAGATGTTGCCAAAGGCTGTGGGTTCCTGTGTGGGGTCTCCTCCTCCTCTAGTGCCACAAGATTCAGGTCTACTGAGCAAGGACAGACCTGAAATCTTAGAATCAGCTACTGAAGGTGGTACTCGGAGAGCAACACCAGCATTTTACCTTTTTTTGGTAGCAGCCATCCAGCCCAGTGAGGCATTCGGGAAATATATTCCCAATGCAATGCCTGCTTACTTGAATTTCACTATTTTCTTTCTACCACACAATTTTAGATTTTTTTTTACAAATTTTTCACAGTGTACATTAATTTCTTATTTCTTAACCTTTTCCAGTGCTTCTCCAAATATTGATCTGTACTCAGGAAATATTTTCTTTCTTCTGATTATATGTAGCCCTCACATATTTACAGGTACTGTTAGAAGGGCTTTTACCCTGTAGGCGGAATTTTAGTCTTGCAATCAGTCTTTTTTTTTTTTTTTGATATTTTTCTTTCAGAAAACAGGAATCTTTTGCCTGCAATTGAGGGACAAGGCATTTAAAATAAAAAAATAGCTCCAGGCCCAGGGTAATGGTTATAAGGCTCTAAAGAATATGACATTAACTTTCCCAAGACAATTTAAAGCAAATGCAATTCATATCAAACAGCAACATACCTTCCTAGCTAGCACAGACACCAAACATCAATGGTGTCATTTTCTCACCACAAACTGCTAATTAAAAAAAATTAAGAATCTCTGTAATGCTCCCTTGTTAAGAACCAACAGTTCATTTAAATAGGTTTCATAGCTTTCATGCCAAGTCTGACAACCTGAAAATTTAATCTCTGTGTGGGAGGAAGAAGTGTGCTTTTTTTCCTTGCCTAAATACAACTTTTCTCATTTTAATAAAAGGGGCCTCTGAACCACAGTGGAACTTCGTCCTGTGGTCTCCCAGATGACCTACTGAGGTGACAGCGGGAACACGTGTCATGTGTTCCCTTTCCAGGTGTTACTGTGGCTGCAGAGCACTGGTGCACAGCTAGCTTCTTCAGAGAGCTTCTGTTTTTCCAGTACAGACTGTTTCAGCCACTGAAGGGTTACACCTCTCCTTCCACTGTTGTATACCCCAGTTGCACCAGCTGAGATGGGCCACGGTGTAGGAGGACGCAGCAAATGCTGAGTGGTTTGTTTGGACTCCTGGGTATGCAATTTTGTGTTAACCTACTATGGGTGTCAGCACCCATGGTCCTAACTCCATGTCTTTTATAGGCGGGTGGTCTAGAGCGCTTTCCCATCTGATTGCAGGAAAACTATTCTGCCCTTTGTGGGGACAGGAGTGGAAAGTGAACTGTTGGGAAAAGGCTTGAGAGGCTGCAGATGTCCTTCTGCAGTCATGTAGGTAAGTTTGTCCCCTCAGAGCAAGGAGAGGAGATGCCAGCCCAAGCCCAAGCAGATCCCAGGGTATGACCACCAGGCGTAGAAATCTGCTAATCCAGGTCAGAGGGTGTTCCATATAGGAGCCTGCTTTAACTGTGCAGAGAAGATTCAGGCTAAGACACAGCCACAAACTAAATAAAACACATTTTTCCTTTCCCTGTCACAATGGTGTAAACTAATTTTAAAAGTATGTGTTCATTATAAGCCTGACAAAGAGCCTGTTGGGCGTCTTCCTAATTATTTCAATAGCCTTGGGTGGAGTCTTGGACATTTTGGTTACCTTTTTCTGCCAATGGGGTCAGCTGCTTCCTCTGTGGTGATGTGTGTGCATGTTGCAAGAGAGACAGCATGGGGAAGGCACTGGCACATATGTCTTCTCTGCCTCTCGTGGAATTCAGTAATGCCTCAGCAGACTATTTAGCAAGCCACAGGGAACCACAGAGGGGAGGCACTTGTGGATATTATAATTGGGAGTAAACTGATGAGAGCATTTGGACGAAGAGGGAGGCAGAGGAAACAACCACAGGTAAACTGCTCAGAGCCACAAGCTTGGCACACAGCACTTGGCTCCCAACTCTCTTCTGCTCCTGCCATTCCCCCTACCCCAGGGGCTGATATGAGGAGGAAGCAAGCCGCTGGGTCAGTATAAGAGGAGACTGTGGGACAAGGAGGTAGAGAGAGGTAAGGAAAACAGGCAGAGCAACCATAGCTGCTGGAGAGAATGCAAATCCTCCCTGCTTTGTGGGTCAACACACTGGGAGAAGTCTCTGCTTCAGCATCCAAATGTCCTATCTCCATTCTGGCAGTCAAACACCAAACAAAGTTCCTCCCCATTCAGCTATCCATAAAGACCTAACAGCTCTGTTGCAAGTATTATTCTGTGATTAAAATGGGACTCCTGAAATATGTATGGGCTCCTCGCCTGAGAGGGTGTTTCAGGACCAAGCCCTAGTTTACTAGGAGAAAATTAGAATAACGTCAGAGCTATTATCTCCCTGGGACACATGCTTGAACCCATTTATCTGATAAGTTGCTTTCAGCTTTCCAACTAAAGACAGCAGGACATGCACATCCCCAGAGGGAGGGGGTGGAAGAAATAAAAGAGGTTATTGTCACAGGGGCAGTAACCTGCAAAATCTGCAAAGCTGCCTTCATCTTTTCCCTTTGCTGTCCAATGTTTCAGAAACTTAGCTCAGCTGTTGGTGTTTTCCATTAGGCTTACTGTCAAAATAAAAATAAAAAAGGAAGATAGTGGCTGAAAGAAAGGGAGAGAGAGGGAGAAGAGAAAGGATCAACCATCTTTATCTCATAATTTCAAAAAGGATTATGTTAAATTCCTTTTATTTCTGCTTCCCTAGTTTGCTAACGTTTACATTTAATCTCACTTTGATAATTACCAGCATTTGCTTCAGCATAATCTGTTCCCTTCCCTTATTTTTCCATTTTGACTAAAATGTGGCATAACCATTAGATCCAGCTCTTAAAGGTACAGGGTCACATTTTGCATTTCCCTTAGTTATGCTGGCAACAGCCAGCATTATGTGAGGAGACAGAGGGACCTTTCAGAAGGGAAATGTACATAATTTTGGAACACTCTACTCATCTGGTCCTGCTGTTTTAGTTTAATGATCAAGAAGTTATACAGGTCACAAAAGGAGGTTACCTAATAATGACCTTAATAGTGATACAGACTCTACATTCAGAGATTAATGGGGCATAGAAGTGGTCTCAAGAGAACTGTGTCTGGACATTTTTTCCTACTCTTTTTGCAAGTGCTGTTTGGTTCCTAAACAGCCTGCTAGCACACACTATACACAACGCTGTTATCACTGTAGTTGCGCCTACCTGTTTTCAGATAAAATTTGCCACACATGCTTTCCGTACCCAATCAGCCCTGCACCCCTTTGTTAGCACAAGGCATGAGATCTGTCCTGGAGGGGAAACAGCTCCAGGCCAGTGAGGCCAAGCAGTTCCCAGCTGCATCAGCCTGACCAGCAAAACATCCAGGAAGACAGACCAGTTAGGAGTCCAGATTTGTAATGAGACTACAGGAGTGAATGAAGCCATGCTGGCCAGAGCAGGGGAACCTGTCCTCATCCCCAGTGTGGAGCACAGGCTTCCCTGGTGTCTAGGAGGGATGGGGATGTTCATGGCCCAATAAGCCCGTTGGTAAATCAGCTCCTGTAGTAATCAGTGGAAACACCAGGCTGTGAATGTCCAGTATCCTGAGGCTATAAAGCTCCTGAGTCACAATGTGACTAAATCCTCAGAACACTGTGCTACGATGGATTTTTCTGTATTTTTTTTCTCATCTCCAGCCATGCTCTGCAGTTTGGCTCAAAACTCTTCTTCCATGGTATAACTGCACATGAATTTGTCACGGTGTCACCTCTTCCACATTTCTTCTCCTGTGCCCACTTCTCCATTTTACTGTCTGCCCTGGAGCACTGCACCAGTGGGGTTATTCCTTATCTCCCCTTACACATCTGCATGCTCTCCTGACCACCTTATTTCTGCATGAGAGCACTCTAAGAGCTTCCCAGCCTCTGCTGTGTCAGTTAATCCCACCATGCTAGTAGTGTTGCATAGCTGTCCTACTGTGTGCTCCTACAAGCGGGGATGTAGTACAAGCAGTGCACCACTGGTTTTGCCCAGCTCCCATACCTTCCTCTGATTCTGGCGATGGCACCAAGCCTCGGCAGCCTTTAGGCCAGATGCATTTTTCTTTCCTGCTCTCTGGATAGCGATACCGATGCACTGTCTTGATGCTGAGCTCTTCCAGGCAGATCCACATTATGAGAGACATAAATTCTGCTTGATGAAACCTAATATCTGAAGCCTGGTTTAAAGACAGGATGTCACAGCCACGTGAACACAGATGTATGAAAGAGAGACAGACAGATAGGCATCTTGTTTTGCATTAGGCATTTGCATATTTGTCTGAATAGGATGTTCATAAAACCTGTAGCTGTAGATAAAAACCTACCATTGCTTTCTGTGGAGCCTGACATAATGATTTGGCTCGAAGAGAAGCCAAACTGGAAGAATTTCTTCAACTGCTTACATAATGCTTTTGAGCTTTGTGAGCTAAACTAAAATAACTATGAAATCCAAGCCATACTTGAATTTTAGTACCCAAACCTCACCTAATGAGGTTTATTAAGCCTAGTTCTGCTTATCATATCTCCTGCTACAGGGGCACAATTAATGCTGAGTGGAAACCTAGCTTCCTGCCCTGCAAAAGTTTTTCCAGTGTCAAAAATGTTCTATCTGTGTTAAGACAAATCCAACACCTTTCAGAAAGAGAGGTTCAACTTCGCTCCTCTTCTTTTGTTAAAGTGGTTTCACTTTGTGTAAGTAATTACTCATTAAGAAGAAGAGTAAAGAAGGCATTAACTAGGGTTATAACATTCTCATGTGACATGGAGGAGCGAGGTTGGGATCCCTGCCTCAGTTAATATTGGTTTGCTTGAAGGAAATGGAGTGATTAAAAGGGAGGAGCCTGAAGGACTCTCTCCTCATGTAGTCAATAGACAGATAAGGCTCTTGTCTCAGATGTGGGAGTTACAAGGACTTGAATACGAGTTTTCCATACCTTGTAGCAACGCACTGTAAGATTTCACTCATCCACTGAAGACTGGGAGCTCTCTCAAGTTTGACCAACAGTTCTCTCTGGAGCTTAGAAATATTTCCTCCCAGAATTGGTATATACATTTTCCCATTCCTCAGAAAATTTCAGTGTCATTTAACTGATGTTTCCCAAGAAAAAAACATACTCATCATACAGTTCCCTATCACCTCTAGATTTCATGAATCTCATTGATTTTACTGTTTAGAAAATGAGACAGTACATTCTCCCTCTTTTCTGTAGTATGGCTATCATTATGTGTAAACACTTCTCTTGTTTTAGCCACAGGTGACGTACAAGAAATGGGGTCGGTGTAGCCTCCATTATGGTTTTTGCCATTGTGTACTACAGAAACAGTTGGGAACAACTGTTCAAGCTCCACTGAACTAAAGCAATTTAGCAATAGGTAATGGTTCAGCTTACATATATGAGCTAGGTGTCTCTAAGTGTGGCCAGTACCATTAGTTCACTGAAGGTTTGGTGCAAGTCTGGAGCTAATTAGACTGGTCTCTTGGTCCCTTGGCACTTGATAGCACAGCCCAGGATGCAAGGAGCAGCTGATACAGCTTCTGACGAATGACAAGTGCAAACATCAAAGAGGTAAGGTTGCTGTAGTGCAAGAAATTCTGTACTACCATGCTTTGCAGGTATGAAAGACAGCTTTCCCTCTTGCTGAAGGAGCTGCTCTAGGCAGTATGCTCTCTCCCTCCATATGCATGCACACACATATGCATATACACTTGCATGTATAGTTCTTCAAGGAAAAAAAGGAGGTGAGAATTTGCTGGTTTTTCCATTACATTTGCTTTCAAACTTTTGTGCCAAGCTGAGGAAGGAAGAAAGTGAGAGCACGTCAGAGAGAAACCAGCCCACAACCTTCTCAGCAATGAGAAAGGTAATTGGTTGTGTTGTCACCCGTGCACTGTGCCATACACAATCGAGGAATCTTGGCAGCTAATAAGAACACTATGCTATTAATTTTGGTGGTTTGTGGGTGCTAGGCACAAGAGAGGCAGCCTGTTCTGGAGGGGATCGGAGAAATGTAACAGGAAGCAGCACTGCAAGCTAGATTTTCCCCTGAGGCAACATGTCTGACACAATTGGCAGCTCATTCCTCCTGCCCTTGGATGTGAGCTGCTTCTGAATGCCTCCCTTGTGCTAGGGCTGGTACTGAGCTAAATGTGGGCCTGGTGCCAATGATTACAATTCTCATTAGCTGGAATATACGCTAACTTCAGAGGTTGTGAACCTCTCCTGCAAGGGAATAGCTTGCTGTATGCATCCATTATTTTTCTGGAGGAGAAGGAACTCTGTTGTTTGCCTATTATTCACTCACACAAACTGTTTGGTTTTCTTTTGGTTTTTTGGGGTTTTTTTTTAGGAAACTGGCACTACTGAAAAAAAGCTTTATAATGGCCCTGGGCCAGTTTCATCACCACACTCTAGCATTTTAGGTTGTCAAGGAGCATGGCACTGGGCGGCTGCAGCCCACTGGGGATGAGGACATACCCCAGCAACAGGCAGCTCCTCGAGCCCAGCAGTTGGCTGGAAGTTTACATCTACCTCTGCCCCACCATTTTTGTACACATAAGGTGAGAGGATGCCCTGTGAGACTGAGCAGAGAGGGAGGGATCACAGCTGGGAAGAAAGTCTCTTGAAAGCTGCAATGGTTTAAGACAGCTGCAAGAGCTCTTTTGAACCCAGGGCATTACCCATGGTTTTCACTCACCTTTGCTCCTCTGTCCTTGAATGAATCTGCCATCCTGGACAGATTTTAGCTATAAGCATGAGTTGTTAAATCAATGAGCTGTCTCCTCCTGAAGCCGAAGATACAGTCTAGGGCTTTAAGATGCTATTTGCTTCACAGCTCTTTATCAAGAAAAATCCTGGTTCACAAGTAGGAAAATTGTGTCTTGAACAATCATCCAACACTTCATGTGTTCAGGGTATTGATTGCTACTTTAGTCAGTGCAGCCTAGGAGATTTAATTGGTTCTGACCTCCTTTTCCTCTCCAACCTGTGTGTTATTTTCTGTGCTGTCAGTAAAACTGTGTGTCTCAGCTCTTATCATTATGATCAAGTTGCTGTTTCACAAAAGGGAGCTGAGGAAAGGCCTGGAGAAGTGTAGTACCTGCTGCTGCTCTTGTGTGTCCTCACACTCTCCCACCACTGAAACAGGTGTCTTGTTTTTTAACTTGGAGGAGCTGGTCATTTTTTCACCCCCTAAGGCTGATAAACAAATCTGTGTGCTAAACATCTGTCAGTTAGGTCATTCGGGTATGAATCAAGATGTGACCTGTTTGAATAAAATAAAGTGAAAATCCCTTTCTCTCTTCCTTCGTCTTTGTGGCTCACTACAGTCAGAGGCACAGTACAGTGGATTGACTGGACACCTAAAGCACCCCAGGACCTCAGCAGAGGTGAAGGCTCATGTGTGCTTCATATGGCACAGACAGTCTCTGGCCAAAAGATTTTACAGTCTAAAGAGGTAAACAAATGAGGAACAAGGGCAGCATTGTCTTCCCTTTTCTGCACTCAGGGACAAAGGCAGAGAAAAGTCAATGGTTCACTCAAAGTTTGCCTTTTGCCTGAAGCCTGCATCACACAGAGAAAGAAACAGAAAGGTCCCCGAATCCCTCTTGAGGACCATTGCCATAAAGTTGTTCTCATAATTGAAAACTTTGCTGCTTCAGAAAATGATTAATTGCTTCTCTGGAGATCTGACAGCCAAGCATACTGGAAGCATGGAAAAGTAACTCTTGCATCTGTGAAGATCTGCACATTCTCAGTGGATCTGAGGTATCAGGCACAAGTCAGGCCTCCCATTTTTTGAGGATTTTTTGACTCCCTGCATCCTCCCTACCTGCAAACTGGTTTAAGGAGCTCATTTAGGCAACTACAAACTAGCAAGATTTTATTTTGCAGCAGAAATGTAATTGATTTGTGATTTCTCAACGTAAAAAAGCTTGATGGGCAAGGGAATGCTCATTTTGCAGAGGGGAATGTTCAGTCTACAGACTAGGATATCTTAAGGTTTTCAGACTTTGCTTTGCAGGCCACCTATTGCATCTCTCATTGCTTTGCCCACATGGCTGCTCAAGAAGAAAGGAAGAGCTGGACTGCTCTGCTGCTTACAACTGGAGGGAATGGCTTGAGTCGTCCTCTCATCTCATTCAGGTTTTAAATCACCCACATGCCCCTGAAGAGCCCCACCAGTGCTACACTGGAGTAAAGAAGTGGGAATGTCAGTGTGTTAACCAGAAGAAGCAGTAGGTGGAAGTTTTCAGAGCAGGAGCAGCTGGAATCTAACTTTCACATTGCGCTTCCCATTGACTCAAGTTATATCTCAGGCCTTTTACAAAAGAGCCCAGTTCTGTTCAGTTCCTGTGCCTGTATGCTTATGCCATAACCTCATCTGCATCTGGCAATCATTCTTAATCCCACCCCTCTTCTGTCATCCTCTTTGTTTGATCCAGCCTCACCCCACTCCCATTTGACTCTTTACATAATGCTACTGCATTACACCTCTCCACTAATACTATCACGACATAACCCATCTTTACTGTGTCTCTAATCTCTTAGTTTTATAATTATTAGCCAGAGCCTTTGCCTCTCTCTTTACCCCAGGAAAATTTCCTTCCACAATTTCAACAGATTGATGACTCTAGTGTTATACTCTAAACTAAAAGATAAAATCTGTAGAAAGCTCTGGTCTGGCTGTTCTTGGTAATGACTTGTGGTAATGATCTTATGTTTATCATTTGGTGTTTCTTTCTGCTCCAGAGATGGCATCAGTTATTCTCCAGTTTGTATTGTCAAGCTCTGGTTTTGTTTTGTTTTGTTTTGGATTTAACGTTTCATGGCTATATTTACTGAAGAGTCTTTTTTTTCTGCTGTTCTGAGGATTTAGTCATAAAACTCCCCCTGTGAATGTTCACTGCTGTCATTATTGACTTTCTAGGCTGAAAGGCAGGAAATTCTTTGCATAGGTGACCTTCCTTTATGATATTAGCAGTGATTTGTGACAGAAAATTCTTGTCTGCTTCATTTCAGACCTTGTCCTACGGTAGCACTACTAACAGCATTTTCTGTTGCTTAACTGCAAGTCATAGCCTTGGTGTTTGCATTGGCTTTGTGCCACTGGAGCTTACATTGTCAGCCAACAGGTTGCAAAAAAGAAGAACTGATGGAATCTTTGAAAAGCTTCATTTTCCAAAAGGGTTATGCTTCATTAACCAGCAAGGACTGCATGCTTATGAGCTGGTATAAATCAGCACAGATTCTCTAATGCAGATGTAGCTCTAGTGACTTACATCAGCAACTGCCCTAGCAGCCACAAGGAAAATTAAGTCTGTATTTTGTAAGGTCCAGCAAGAGAAAGAAGTCAGACTCCCGTCAGTGACTTTCCATGCTAGCTTCTGCTGACTACCGTATCTCCATGCTCCTTCTTCTGTGGATTGGCATGAGTAGCACCACCTTGACTGATGCTTGAGGAATGGAACAAAAAACCCCTTGCATCTTGTCTTGAAAATTTTGGGCAAAAAAAGTGGCATCCTTAATTTTTATGTAGTGCAACACACATTTGACCAAAGCAGCACTAGCTGCTAGCACATCAGTTTTATGAAATCTTGATTTAGGAGGGAGCCTGGCTCTGCTTTGCTGGGCTTAACTGTAAGCATGCTTAACTTTGCTCCAAGCTGTATTCACAGCCCCAGTTTCAGTATCTAGGCTATCTGTACAGTGCCTGGGGAGAAGCCTGGTGTTGGAGAATGATTCACATAATCCAGGCTGGAACACAGAGACTATCTCAGCTAGTCAAGAGGAAATACCAAGGAGAAAGGAGCATATTAAATTTTGTGTCTCTTTGGAGCTTAAAGCTAGTGGGAGTTACTTGTCTCTGCTCAGGTTTTCAATGTAAACATGAATCCTTTCCTGACTTTTAATATCTAAACCAGGAGAGGGATCTCTTCTTAACTAATTAGTTAGTGTACTTGACCAGGATCCAAGAACTTGGATTCAGATACCTCTTCTTCCTGAGACAACTTGAACTTTCATCTTTTACATGAGCCTGGTGAATAATGAAGTATCAATGGAATGTATCCTGCTTCCAAATAAAAAAGATGGGTAGGTAGTAAGATCTGCATCTCATGTGTGAGTGCTGTGATCATGGTGAAAGAGTCATCCTCGCATTCCTTCTCTCTCTGCTACAACGAATATTTAGTTACCTCCCACAGATAGTAACAGATTCAGCAACAGAGTTGAAAAGCTCCATACCAGATGATCCTGTAACTCAGGTCTTAGAGTCATCTCTTATGGTATGTATTCACATCTCCTTAGGCAGAGAAAGGATCTGAGCCAGAACACCTTATAAAGCAGGCGACTTCTCAAACAATCAAGTCACAGACTAAAATATGTGCCCCATCTGCTTCCTGAGTATGTGGAAAAAAACTGAAATGTGCAACATGGGACATGAGAAGGAGCATTTGGAGTCATATATTTTTGTAAATATTAAGGCAAGTCTCAATATTTTGTTTGAAATATGAAATAGGATGTGAGCAGCTCAATGTTTTCAAGGTAGATAAAAGCATTTAAGGAGCCTCACAGGGAAGCTTAAGCACACAAGGAATTCAGATATCTGCAAAGATGCATGGGCAGAATTTAAATTTTGGTTATTTAAGTGTAGAACTGTAAAGTATCAGCTCAGCATCTAAAAGTGCTCTTGTGAATGTGAGCTCAGGCAGCTAGATCAAGGTGGCAAGGGAGCTCTGGGACAGAAGGACAGCTAAAAGATGCCTCAAAGTCCCTTCCAACTTACAAGTCCATTGCACTGTACGGTGATGTTCATCCTGGCTGCTGTTGCTTTGAGGCTTGGTGAGATTCTGCCACCCAAACTGTTGCTGCAGCCCTTAGAAGCTGCAACCTCAGCTGAGGGGCCAGCAAGAGTCATCATGGATAATGAGGTTCAAATGCCAGTAGTCCAGTTTCAGTAGAACTCCTTTTCTTCTTCTGGGAGCTTGTGTACAGCTGTTTTTCTTTTTTGTTTTTGTGCTCCTAGTATGAGGTTACTTCTTTGCCTCTTGTGGAAGGTACTTTCTCTTTTTGGTTGATGGCACTGGTGTTGTGCAAGCTGCTGCAGTGCCAGATTTGGGCAGAGGAAAGGATCAGCTCTTGGCTTCTAGCCCCAGCTCTACCATCAATTCATTCAGTGAGTGAGTCACTTTGCGTGTATGTCTCCATTTATCCATCTCTATGGTGGGAAGGAGACCAATGTCTGTGTCATGCATCAATATTGTTCCACTGAGCTGGCATACTGGCAGGCAGATGGTGCATGGCCTATGGAGCAGGGCAGGGCTTCAGCTGCAGAGCAGAGTTTCTGGTTCAGAGGAACTTCCTCCCCACACACCCTGTTTTCAAATTGAACCAGGGCAAATCTAAAAAATATCTGTCTGTTTGATAGAAGACTTGCAAGAGACTCTCACAGCACTGAGGTATCAAGATAGACTAGAACCCGGCCTTAGGCTTGGCAGGAGGTCGTCAAAGCCAAAGCTGAACTGACATCATAAACTGGTATTCTCCAGAATAAGAGAAAAAAAAGATTATTTTTCTTGGAAGACCCGCATGCTGCTGATCTTGGATCACCCATTGCCTTGTTTCCCCTCCTATTCTCTAGTTAGATTGTAAGTTACCTCACACAGTGAGCTACTGAAGAGGACATAGAGGTGCCTCACCTGAAGCACTGATCACTCCAGAGCATCCCCTGGGAAATACAGGGTTTCTATACTCCCAGCCTGCTGAAGCTGTCCTTTCACCATGACAGCATCTATGATGGGATGGAAGGACAGCTTTGGAGTGTCACTACCAGCTCTCTGCTCTCACTGTGCATAGGCTGCAAAAAGGCAGCTGGCAGCTTCCCCGTTTGGTCTTCACCTGCTCCTTTCCTCCCTGCCCTGTTTCCAGGTTTCTTAAAAAGACTGTGTGGGAGCAGCAGAGTGTACAGACACTCACTGACAGCATCAGGATGGAGGAATCAAATGGAAAAGCTTCTCCCTTGGTACATAGTCATATTGGTGAGAGTTGCATAAATGTCAATTTTCACCTCAAACAGCCTGCCAGAGGCAGCAGTCACACCTTTTTTGTGCCTGAAAGGTCTCGTGGATACTGGGAATACTGGAGGACTTGCAGCTTCAACACCTAAATTTATGAGAATTGGCAAAACATAAATATTCACCTTAACATAACTGTGACAGTGTCTCGCACAACACTGATTTAAGACCTGAATACTGACCAGCCAGCAGACCAGCTCTCAGCCTCCTGGCTTCAGCAGCAAGGTACCCTTTCCTACCAGACGCATCTTCAGGATGAATTCACCATAAAACTCCTCTGCTTGATACTTCCAAAGTAATCTAGGAGCATTTAATATTTATAAATAGTGAGGATTTCTACCCTGCTTCAGCATTCATTATAGTTGCAGTGATTCAAACCTCCAGCATAGGCAGACACTGCCTTGAGCTGAAACCGAGCAACTATCTAATAAAATATAGTCATGAGATGAATAGAAGCTGTATAGTTGAAGTGCCCTGAGCATGCTTGAAAGATTTATTTCCTGGCTTCATCTGAGGGCTTTTTAATAGGGAGGATATGACTCTCTATGTATATACATCCATATGGGAGAGAAAAAGATCTTCACTTTTAAGGGGAAAAAGGGGCCTTTACAATTCTTGTGGAGATGCCACAGGGAAAGCATTCTTTATTTTACATGGACCTGTTTTATTTACAGCTGCATTTCCTGTAAGAGAACAGATGTGAGTACATCATTCACAGTCTTAAAGTAAAATTTGCCCTACAGTTGTGGTACATACAGAGAGGCGGTCAAAGCTGGAATGTCTGAAGACTGCACTGTGGGGCTTTGAAACACAGATGAGGAGAGTTTGTATTTGAGTTCAGATGAGGAAAAGGCTGCTAGAGAGGATTCTGTAGCCAGTCTCAGATTAAGGTGAAATAAATAATAATAAAATAAAAAAAAAAATCACACATAATGTAGCTTCAGAGCAACATCTCCAGAGTCTGAAAAAGGAGAGATCAGTAATCATTTCTTACTCTCATATCCCTTTGACCCGTATGCCAGTCTTATTACATATCTCTCCTGTCTCTCTCAGCTGCTGCTCCTCTGTTGCTGCTAGGGTGCTTGCTCCAGAGTGTGGAGGGGGAGGGGAAAATTAGGGAAGGAAATTCCTTCGATTGTCCTCCTCTCCCTTTCTAGGCTGGATATATTAAGCAGTGACAATGAATGAGCAGAGGAAGTGTCCCGTTGCTGGCAGCCAGGAGGGAGAGCCATCCTGCAGGGATCTTTCTGCAAAATAGTTCCAATTCTGGTTTAGAGCAGGGCGAAGCCTGTCTGGCCTCCTTCATCCTCACTTATCTGCTGCTATTTCCTTAGATGTAAACAATGAAACGATACAGCACCTCAGAAGAGTTTCCACCTCCCTTCCCCAAATACCACTGAAAATGTGTTCATGTTATCCCACAGGATTTTAAGTTTTCTTGTCATTTTCTTTCATTTCTCAAGCCTGCAATGCACATCCTAAGTGCTGCTTCTCCCTTGTCTACCTGACTTTGAAACTTCTTATTCATAGACCTTGCTGACATTAAGACCATCATGCCAGGGTAGCTAGGATGATGCAGTTAAGTTAATGAAGCCATCTATACCCACTGTGTTTGCTTGCTAGAGGGCTTTCACTGAGGTGGTTTTCTAAATTAAAGTGTACTTCCTCAAGCTCTCCCTACTGGTTGAAATCTTTCCAGTAGGAGTTATACCACAATGTTTTTGTCATCAGTGGTTGACAGATCATTATCCCCTCACTATGTTGCAACTTGCACCTTCTTGAGGCAAATCATCTTGATGCACATCATCTCAGAATTGGCCATGCTGATGACTGGATTCACCTCCTCCAGAGAGCAACTCATACTGTCCTAAGTGACTTATCTGAGCTATGTAGGAATAATCATCCTCTTGTCGCATCTCTCTTTCTCTCTCCCCATCTAAGGAACATAAAACTAGTTTACTCCAACTCCATAATTTCCAGACAGATACATATGAGTGAGCCCACTCCTAGCTTTAACCTTGCATAAAGACCCATCCCTAACACGTTATGGTAACAAGAAGAGTGTCTAGCGAGAGAGTTAGTTAGCCACCCTCTGCTTGAATTATACCTTTCGTCATCCCCTTGGCATGTAAAATACTGTCTTACATTCATGTGCTGTTCATGTGGGAGTAACCTGAGGCAATCTGAGCATAGGAAAATCTGTACGTGTAGGAAAAGAAGTGGAGTCGCCTTAAGCAAGACAACCTTATTTGACCCTCCTCCTGCCTTTACAGCTGGTGTTATTTGACGCTGGGACAGAGAAGAATGAGGGGACTGAGACTAAGGCCAGATGTTGGCAAGAGGCATACAGGAGCTGAACAGGTTTTCTCCATGCCTTCCTGCCAGTGCCCATTAGTACTGAGCCAAGGTGTCCTCTGTCATTCCAGCTCTTGGCCCTTTCCCTTAATTCTTCTATTTATACCTTCTGAGCTGGAGTCTCCTTTCTTATGTGCCAGTTTTACACCAGTGTAAATTCATGGATATCTGTGGATTTGTTCCTGGCTTACGCTTACCTATAAAAGAAGAGTATTAGACTCATCACTTCTAGGCACCTAATGGAGTATCCCCTATCCCTTGATTCTGCTAAATACTCCTTGTGTTCCTATTTTTCATCGGTCTGTTCCAACACGCAGCAACCTGCTGTTATTCCAGTGCTGTATTCCCACAAAGCAACCCCTGATGCTGCTGCTGAAGCTGTGCCAGGGACACTACATACCTGCAGCTTCCTCCATGCTGGGTTGCTCTGGGATAAACGTTTCCAGTGTTGTCCTCCCTGGGGCCAGTGTCAGCAAGGAGACATCTATCAGTAGCCTTTTTGTTCAGCATCACCTCTCCACATTCAGCCTGGCTATTGTAGATTGTCCTTAGGATTGCTTAGTGTTCCCTGGAGTACCACTGAAGAGAGCCAGTTAAGGATTTGTACTGTCCTGCTCTCTGCACTGGGCATACGGAGGAAAAGTCCAGGACTTGTCTTGCAGAACTGAAGTCTAAGCGCGGCACTATATGATCTTAATAAAGGAGTGATTATATGAGTCACAGTAGCAAAATGTTCTTGCAGAGCACATGCACTGTACTCCCTGACTTCAGCATCCAAGGGCAGCTGTACATCATTCCAGAGGAGGCTTTCGCCTTATACACGGGTTAGTGTATAGCCCACTGTGTTACAGAGGAGTAGCTACAGAGCTAGGATTGAAGAGTGCCCTTTAATAAAGTTACTTGTGGCTGTTTATTGGACAAAAATAAATTCCAACTGGCCCATATAACAAATGAAACTCAACTACAAAAATGTAATGATATTTATTCGCACAGCTGCCAGCAAACTCACATGCACCATGAGTCATTCCAGATGTGGATAAAAACAAAGTCTGTCTGTGAAAGTAAGTTTCCTGATCCCGAGGAGACTTGGTTTGGGAGAGGAGCTGCATACTGACTTCAGCTGTACTCTGAAGAACGGACAGGTTCTCCTTCAAAGGGGGAGGGGGAAAGGAAAAGCCATTTATTTATTCCTGAAAAGAAACGAGGTAGGAAATTGAAAAGCTAATATACAGCTAGACATTTTAAAGAGAAGGATGATTTGGAAGACTTTGCTGCTGCTGCTTTTCTATTACAGTGCTCATGCCACTCTGACCCACAGATGGAGCAGAGGTAAGATTTAAACATGAAAAATTATTTAAGAGAAAACTGAGTTTGTAGACTTGGTCTGAAATTATGTTCCATTATACATATACGTACATATATATACAATTTGTCCCTCCCAACTCTGGAATTCTTTTTCTCCATTAAACAGGAGGTCAGCTAAATAATTATATAGACGAATAGAAAAATACACAGGCATAAGTGCATAAAGGTAAAAAGTATATATGTATTCTATTATAATACAAATATAGATATAAAAAATATCCCCAGAAACAAAACTACATTCTTTTCTCACTTTTTCCTTTCTCTCTCCTTCTCTTTTTTCTCCTGCATTAACAAAAATTACAGGTCATGAAACCTTAAAGCAAAAACCTTTGCAGTCACAGGTGGCATAATGTTCTGCTCCAACAGGCAGATACCTGGTAATAATAAACACAACAATGCCTGGCTTGTGTAAGGTGCCTGGGAATGCCTACCACCCTACCCTGACAGACTAGTACATACAACACAGAGAAAGCTACCTGTGGTGTTGTCAGGGTTCAGCTGCCAATATGACGATATATAGTTGTGACATTATTCAAGTGTGTGACAGCAACATATGAAATGGTTTGGGACTATTGGGCTGCATAGGAGATGCTTGCTTAAAAGCTAGTGATGATGTCCTTTCCCTTTTTTTGTTTCATTCTCTCCTCCGGTATTTGGCACAGGTTCGGTAGCTGCTGGAATTGGAGAAAGGAAACACCTTCCAAAAGATTTCTTTGGTTCTGATGTTGAAATTCACAGATACTTAAAGGAACAGGAGTCTGTTAAAAAATCAAGCATTCAGATATCCCCCTCCCCACCCCAGTCTCCCCTGTCTTCCTCATTAGAGCTAGTTCCTTTCTAGTCTGCTATTTGGGTTTGGTTTTGATTTTTATGGGAGACAATGGCTGAATGAAGCATTGAAGAACTATGCAGTTCTGCTAAGGCTGTATGAATGCTTAATTGTTCCTTACAGTTAGTGGGGGCTCACTGACAGGGCATTGACCTAGGACTCAGGATGGCAGGTTCTTTCCCCAGCTTTTCCATCAGCCTCTTGGATGATGCTGGTTGAGTCATTATACCTGCATGTACCTAACTTTTCTCTTACTCTATAGTAGAGGTAATGACATGAATTGTCATCTTAAAGTACCTTAATTCTGTAGATAAGAGTTTGTCTCTCCAGGGAGGGCACATAAAAACGTGAGGAAATTAGAACTAGATCTGCATATATGAAAAAAACCAACCCTACCTTTTGGAAGAATGAGGTCACCTTACCTATGAAATGGAAAAAAAAGCAAAAGGAAAGGGGTTCATTTCCATGGAATAATCACTATACAATTTAAGGTTGTTCTTCACTTTTGCAAACACACTTATTTTAATTAAACAATAACAACACAACCGTAAAAGAAATCCATGCAACTATTAAAGTCCGATTTTAATCACCATGAACATTTAAAGGAAAACATCAGAACTCTATTGTACCTTTTGGAAAGCAGATTGTTTTCAAGTTGGAAGCTCTAGAGCTTCTTTTTGGAGACTTCAGAGGGAAGATTCATTCGCTGTTGTGATAAGGAGTTCAGTTCTCACAAATATTGCATACAGACATCTGCTGAGGAGGAAACCAGATTTATTCTCCACAGCTGCTGGGACTATTCAGCTCCAAATATGTTTTAGAGGCATGACTCCTTCAACAATAGCTAGTTCAGAGAACCTCCACTCCCCTAAGCTATCTATCTGTCAGCCCAACCAATCTCATCCTAACCTACAGTATCTAGAGGGCCAAAGCACTGTCCTAATTTTTTAATTGCTTAGAAACCTAAGAGGAAATTTGAGTACTGAGGCACAACACACCCTTCTGCACACTCAGAGCTCTTCCCTCCCTTCACAAACGACAACAGACTCTTGTCTGGGTTAAATCTCAGTCATTTAAGTCTTATCCAACTCCTGATCTAAGTTTTGCAATGGAAAAGCAAAGAGAGATCAGCATCTGGTCTGATGGAAATGAAAGACAGATCTGCATATCATCTCCATGTTGACTAGTAGTCCAGCATGTTTACAAAACAGTAGGACAAAGGGTCTTGCTTTAATTACCAACAGTTGTTGTTTGCAATAGAAATGAACAGTCACTATTGAATAAAACAAGGTCTAGCCTTTACCATTTTTTCACTGGGGGCACTGGGGCAGCCCTATTCTTGTAACCATGTATTTAAGCTTTGGCTCAAGAAAAAAGGCAGACGTGAGGAAAGACTTGTGCTGACTGGTGAGTGGGAACTCCAGATTGCCACCTCCCTTTTCCCTTTGCTTTTACGAGCATCAATGAATGGAAAAAAAAGCATTTCTGGAAGGAAAACTGAGCACTTTTTTTTGGTTTTTTTTTACTCACTCAACCATTTGTGTTAAAAATCTCACACACTCCTCAGCCTGCCTATATCCAGCTGTGGACATTGGTCCAGAAGTTACAGGCAAAGCTTGGCCCCTAGGATGGACATGTGCAGAATAATAAAGAAAAGATCCTGAGTGGTGATGAAATAATTTGCTTGTCATCATCTCAGGTTTCCCTGAGCTTCTTGCAGGCTTAGCTGATGGTATTACTCTCTCAGATTTTGTGAAGCACCTGTCTAGGGAGAAAAGGTAATGTTAGGTCACTACTGAGTGATATTCCCTATGCGATGGTTGACGTGTGGTGATATTAATTTCTGAAGGTCCCAAATAAGAATTCCAGATCTTAAGAGATGTTTTTGCTGGAAAAACCATGGAACAAATCCTGTTCTCTGACAACTAAAATAAACAAAATAAACCCACGCAGCTGTGGTAACCGGAGACAGTGTCACTGCTTGCCACCCAATTTCTTTCATCAAACTGCTCTGATGAGTACCAATATATTGGAGAGCAGAAATTAGCTTCAGATCTGCATTATAAGAATTGCCCATTCCCTGAGGAGAAACCCTAAGGCAACCCTTATTATCAAGTTTCATCTCAGCTGGCTGTAGTTTATTTGCTCTAAGGGCTTCCTGATTCGAATTAATGGCAGACAAACAGTAGCATGCTTACTACGTGGTTGCTCAGGGAGTGAAGATGCAGTACAATTTCTTGTGGCTGTGGCTTCTTGGACAGTGGGGAAGCAGCTGCAATGGGAAGTTCGCTCCTCAGTGGAGGCTGGAAAAGGTGATTTTGAAAGGCACAAAATAAGAAGGTAAAACTCTTTTCACCCATCAGTGAGAAAAGAATGTGTTAGCTATATTAGCACCGCTGAGGTTTCATGCTTTCGGGGAATGGCTGTGCTGTGCCTTCCAGACCTCAAAAGCAGTACAACAGTTACATCCAGATCTATCTGGTCCACATGCATTATTTTGTACCCAGTCTCTAGTGCTTGGTGAAAGTCAAATGTTTGTTTCATAACACCAGGGGAACAGTTTGTTCTTCTCAGAGACTTTCTGCAGAAGGAATTACTTGGAAGAACAGAAGGCCCATCCTTGATTTCCCCACAACAGTGCAAGCTTTTAGTATTTGCTCTAGTGTTGTGGCAACTGAGTTTGTGAGTTTGATGGAGCAGCTGCTACATGAGCAACTTTTGCAGGCTGCTTCTGCTTGTGGGTTTAGCTACAGCAGGCTGGCAGCTCTCTGGTGCCAGGAGAGGGACAACTATGTAGAAGAGAAAGAGAGACTGGCTGTTGCTAGAAATCCAGCTCATCATTTTAGAAGGAAGCAGTGTTTAACATAGTCTATACTCTGTGATCATTTGCTGCATACCGGGTTGCTGGTGATCTTGCTGCACGGGCAAAGGATGAGTGCCCTGGAGATTTGGGCATACACTGCATACCCCCACCTTTTGACCTTATTTGCCTCTCTTCCCCCCATCTCATATTGCACCCTTACAGCCAGACACTCCCTTCTTGAGCAAGTTCTGGGATTCCACCACCAACAGTAACACTTGTTTGATATTTTTGGTGTGGACAGCGCAAGCAAAGGGCATGTGGCCTGAACACAGCATGTAATTACAACACAAATGGTCAAACACATATATGCCCAGAGAGCCTTGAGTATACCAGTTTATGGTCTTGGCTTATTTAGGACGTGCTAAGGCTTCCAAAGGTCTGGTCCAAGTGTAAAAAGAAATTACACCAGCTGGAATGGATACAAGAACTTTTTAAGATGTAACATCTATTTAATTTCCTTTAATTTACATAGAGCCATTGTTACCCAATTCTTAAAATATTTAGTGCACATAAAACAATGAAAGATATGAAATGTTATGAAACAGAGCTAACTCTGCCGAAGCCTGGCTGTGTAAAGAATGTTTCTTCTTATGAAGAAAATGCAATATTTCCCTTTTCTTTGGCTCCCATGTGATCACTTGGAAAATTGCCTCAACTGCCCCAACTTCCCTGCTTGTTGGACACATTGCAATGACCTCACTGGAGCTGCAAAAGGCTTGATTGATCTGCTGCAGAGGTTTTTCCCACCTACCCTGAGTCTGTTCCATAAGTCTGTGCCAGTTCCTGGTAATGCATGTTTGTAGGCTGGTGTGTCCTGGTGTGGGGGTTTATTTGCCTGATGCAAATTATTACTGCACCAAGTACTGCAACTGTACTTGTAAAGAGGGGGAGGCACTGCCTGAAGGGCAGTCTGGGATTGAAATTCAGAGGAATTAGCTTCGCAGCTGGATGACCTGAAGAAGACAATTTATATACCTATGCTTTTACTTCCTGAATTCCTTTGCAGAGCTGTATAAGAGATGAGTATAAATGTATGTCATAGACCTAAAAATAGATCCTTAAAACCCAAATTGTCCTACACTGCAAGTAGTAGGAAGGAGGTATTAGAAGAATATTTTCTGCCCGTTAAGAAATTAGAAGAAAGCAAAGACAAAAATATGTTTTCAAGCAGGTCTGGAAAATATTTGAGAATTAATGAACCAAGGAGGCAACAAGGATATCTACATGGCGCAATGGTGTGTACAGCAGAGAACACAGACCCAGGGCAGAGGCAAGCTGCCTGCCTTACACGTCACAGGAGAGTGCAGGGACTGTAGCTGGTGTCCCAGCAGGGTGACGCTCACGTGCATGGCATGTGCCCAAGTGAAGGAGCTCTGCCTTTCAACAGAGATCACCTGGCTGGACCCAGTGCTGCAATGATATGGCCATACTGCTTCTGGCTCTGACATCTCTGCCTTATGCTTCGCTGTGCGGTGCAGACATGGCCCTCCCGTTCCTCATGGCAGATCCCTTGGGCATCAGCTGTGGTGGCAGTCTGAAACTGTTAAACAAAGTGCTATTGCAGGAAGACCAGGGAGAGGACTGAAGAAGGGGCTGAAAAGGGATTAGTTATTAGCACCAGGGAAAGCTGCTTGGTGTTGCAAAAAGTAGCTAGAATATAACAGTCTCTGAATGGATTTAACCTGCGTAGGATAAATATCCAGGTAGGGCTGGAACTGTAATCAAAATCCTTTCTAGCATGTCCTGATTCCCCAAATGCTCCTTTAGGGGCAAACTTAATTAATTTAACCTGCATGGAGTTTGATCCCTGAGTCAGAATTCACAGTGGATACTTGAAAATGAAAGACAAATAAAGGGTGCTTAAAAAAAAATCAAAGTTTATAATCTCTTCTAGGGCAGTGATGCTAAACTGTGATGAGATCAGAGGGAGGATAGATTATAGAAGCTTCCACATTTTAGTTTAGATCACAGATGTATATTGTACTCTATAAAAGCAGTCATGCTGTTAGCAAGGAAGGATCTAAGTGATTCTGAGGCTCTTTTCACCACAGGAAGCAGCCAAAAAATGGCTAAATCTTACAGCTCATACAGTCATAAACTGGTTGACAGAATAGAGGTTAAAAAGAGAAAGGAGCTAGACAATTTTGAGGAAATCTTGATAAGTAACAAGATGAAAACACATGAGGTAAAGCTGTTTTGTCTTTGATATGTGCTAGACTAAGTGCGAACTATGAGCTGAAAGTAGCACCAGTAAAATCTTCTCAGTGATCGCAGTTCCATCCCAGTACTAAGGAATGGCAAGTCAGTAAGTCATTTGCTGCCACTTTGTTCTGTTTTTTAGGATTCCTGCATGCTATAGTGTCCCATCTATTTGCCTCAGTCCCAGGTATAGAACTGTCACGGGATCCAGATCAGTTTGCACAAAGGTCCTCATGTCCCAACCAAAGTCCAGCTCAGAAGCACCTCCTGCCATTCAAATCCCTCCTTACACTTTCACGTGGAAATAGCTCCCTTCACCTTACCTTTAACAACCGCCTCACTGCTCATAATGCATGCTGTTAAGCCAATGTTCCCTTCCATAGGTGAAGCAGCTCTGTTACAAATAAAATAACTCATGTACACATGCAAAGACTGTAGAGCACTCTCTCAGTTCCCTCCTGATTATCTTATACTTGACTGCTGAGCCCAGAGACCCCTCTGGTACCTGGTGTTATATGAATACACAGAGTAAAAAAAAATTCTTTCCTTCTCCAGAGAACTTTTTGTGTAATTAAGGAGAGGAAACATTAGTATCTTTTTTCATTGTGAGGCACGGAATAATTAAATCACTTGCCCCAGATCTCTTCAGGATGACTGTGTGCATGTAGTCCTGTATGTTGTTAATAGTGGTGATTTTTTTTTTAATTCTGTTTCTGAAGCATAAAGTGCTTTTCTTGTTTTCTTGGGGTAGATCATGCCAGATTCAGCAGGAGCATAATGACTTCGCAGGCAGAAAGAAATCCTGTCACAAGCACTGAATAGTACAATGTCATTTGAAAGGAAAGTCAGCAAGTCTTAATTAACATCATCAGGCTGCAGAGGCTCTGATTACTCAAATAGTGACAGGCAAGATGTAAATTGCTGAGGTAAAGCACTGAGTGGTGGAGCAATTAACTTTGCACGCAGTGCCTGTGCTCAGGTTCAAGGCAAGGCAGGACCCATATGGCTGGCCTACAGTGCTGGAGATGAACACTGGTGCATGCCCATGTGCACAGCCTGCAACCACCTTGAACCGGGGCTCTGCAAAACCACGCACTCTCCCTCTGCATGCTGGTGGGTCTGCTGAAGGGAGCTGAGTCCATCTAAGATGCAGCAAAGATGGGTGGGTACGTGGATCCAGCTGCAGCAAAACAGGGAGTTGTGCAAGTGTCTTGGTTTGAAGCAGGAAAACGAGTCTGCTCCCCGCTTTAACTTCAGAAGCACTGAAATG
The DNA here is from genome assembly GCA_013401275.1 of Pandion haliaetus. Taxonomy (NCBI): domain Eukaryota; kingdom Metazoa; phylum Chordata; class Aves; order Accipitriformes; family Pandionidae; genus Pandion; species Pandion haliaetus. The sequence goes on along the minus strand of VYZV01020029.1, from coordinate 100,984 downwards.
TGCAAACCAGCACCACTGAAGTCAAGGGGAGTTTTGCTACTCTCCGGAGTGAGGCCACAATCTCGGTCATTATCTGGAATTTGGTTTCATGTAGTAACCATGATTGTTAAAAGCTTCCAGCACAAACACATTATTTATTGGTTAAAGTGTTTTTCAGCACTGGCACTGGCATGGGTGAAGCTGATGCAGGTCAGCTACATGGATAGCTGATGGTGGGAGGCAGAGGAGGAAATGTATCAAAGCATCATAAAAAGTTAAAAAATAAAGCAACTTCAGGATAAGCTGCAAATAACACTTGTGGGGAGACATACAAAAGTCCCCAAGGGGACAGTCATCCATGGGGTTTTCTCTCCCACTGGAAGGAAAGAAAGCCAAAGAAGGGATCCTGTATGCCTCTGTTGTCCCTGTGTCTCCCATTACCCCGAAATCCTGTTTCATTTGGCTGTTGCTATAACAGCTTTATGATATACCCCCCACAGCATACTTGCTCATTCAGAGACATTAAACTAGCCTGAGTCTGCACCACGAGCCACAGGGCTCCCTTGCCTACTCAGTGGCTAATCCTTAGCTAGTAACTTTTTATACCCTCTAAGATGCTCCAGGCTACAGCAATAACCTGGCTTCTCTTGTCTCACTATCACGGTGCTTGTGGCAGGGCGAGCTCAGTGCTGGGCTTGAGACTAAGAAGAATGTGAGGAGGAGAAAAGCGGAGTTAAAAGAGCTCCACTATTCCCAGTTTCCACAAACATTCCTTTCCTCTGGTGAAAGCGTATGTGGGGCCTTTCCTGGCCCCGTTTGCCGGTTAGGTTTGGCAGCTGCCTGGTTCCCCTGAGATCGGCACGCATACCACTCATCCTCTGGAAATTCCTCCCCAGCCACAGGGAAGCAGGTCACCAGCCAGGAGCCAGGCTCCAAATTCGCTGAGTCTCTCCGCTTAGGAGGAGCCAGGTGGGTAGCTGAAAAAAAGTTGCTGAGAAAGGGAAAAATAAGTTGTTGAAAGCTCAGAGGTTATTTGAGAGGAAATGGGGCAGTGGAAGGGTGATGCTGAGCTGCATTTGGAGAACCAAACGCACAGGTCTGCTGCGATGCCTGCGTGGCCTCCCCACCCCCTTGCATGGCACTGCGGGAGCAGAACACTTTGATTAGGTTTTGCCTAATTGTAAAGAGAGTAAACTGCACTGGACCAGATGTAGATATCTGCTGCAAGCCACAATGTTAGGATTTCATCGTCTCCATCTATTTGGCAGGTGGTGGCATGCTCCAAACAGAGCCGATGCTTCTAATCTCTTCTCTGTCTTGGAAAGAGTATGGGCTTTCCAATCTGGCAGGGCTTATTTGAGACACAGAGAGGGAGATGATAGGCAAAGGCAAAAGGCAGAGATGCTAAGAAAGAATAGAGAAAGAGCTAGAGGTAAAAATGGCAAATGGAAGGAAGTAGAATGAATGGGAGGAAGAGAGGAAGAGCAAGGAAAAGTGCGGAGAGAGAGAAAATGTGATAAATGTGGATGGGAAAGATTAAAGCACACATATGTTTGTGATTAGGGTGGCATTCACCCCCTTGTCAGCATGGTATGCATCCCCATTTGAACCCACCCGTCAGAAGATGTCCATCTGTGACAGCTGGTCTTCATCTTATCTGTCTGCTTCCCAGGCTCATGGGGTAGTTGTGTTTCTCTGGAGCTGGCACTGCCTTTTTCTCACGTTTGCTTCTGGTCCCCACCAGCCTCTCAGTACCTCAGGATATTGAGATACACTAGTCTGGGCAATTCACCACCAGTCACAGTATAAAAGTTAAAGTTTCTGCTACTGAATCAGCAATATGTCAGGGTCTCCGCACAACACTTTTTTCCCCCTCACTTTGAGCTTTCTAAACTATGTAGGTATGAAAAAAGACTTCCCACTGCCCAAGTAATAGCCTGTTTTATTCCACGGAAGCTGCAAGAAACTTGCTCTTTTACAGGGCTATAGCATTTTCCATTAATATCAGTCAAGATTTCCCATTAACACTTGTCATACTAACAGTGCCACAGCCGCACAAGTCCCTGTTTCATGCTATCAGTCCCTAGAGAAATGGATCAAGTATTGCAAGTCCACAGTTTCCTCCCTGGTTTTCATAATGCTTACAGCCATGACATTACATTTTTGTTTATGCCTGGTTCTGAAGAAACACAAAGTAATTGTTTATTGAATTTATTTATTAAACACAGACTTTATGTCTGAGGGAACTGTTCGTGTCTTAATCCCCCTCCTAAAATAAAAGACATGTAAGGCATACCTCATCTTTATTTACAGCAATTGTTCATGGCTTGGCACTGAACAAACTCCATTTCCAGTTAAACACTACTTGTAGACATCCTAATATAGTACAGCATGTGTTAAGTGAAACCATTCATTTGTCGTAGTCACAGCAATTTCTGGTTTTCTGGATTGCCATGCCAATTTGGCAGAAAGTTTTGGAAGGTAGTAAGCTAATGATAAAAACGTATATACTGTTTGTTTTGTTGTTTTCTCCTGCCAGGGTTTTTAATAACCAGAGCTCAAAGGGGCTGACCTGCCTTGACTTGTACTTAGCAAATCTAAAGCTCAGTTCGGTCCTCACGAAGATACAAGGATAGAAAAGTACCCAAAGATCTTTCCACACTGGTGTGTCCCATAACAGGAATCTGATACAATCAACAAAAATCAGGTACACTCACGCCCAGTTAGGCTCACGAGGCAAAGGGCGGTGTGTGACTGCCATGTTGGGCTCTCCAGCAGAAGGAGGATGGTGATGTGGCCCTGCTTCCCCACAGGATGCCTGGGAGAAGCCAGGGTGAAACGAACAGGCAGCACACTGTCTAAGCTCAGCTCAGAGGATCCCAGTTTTGATGAATGCACTACAGATACCAGGCGCCCTCTGTCAACCATCAAGAGCAGCCAAAACCTGCTTTCTGGCCCAAGCTTGGGCTTTTTACCTGCATCATCTAATCTTCCTGCCTTCATGTACCAGGTCACTGTCTCTCACTGTCCCCCATCTCTCCCTAAAACCAGCCCTGCTGCACAGAGGGAAGTCAGCAGCCACTTGACTGAGGTCTGGGCAATGCTGCATGCTGCGGACAGAGGGAATCCTCCAGGAGTACAGAGAGCTGAGAGGGGGATTTAGATGTTTAGCAATGGGACTGAGAAAGATGAGGCAGTCACGAGCTGGCAGTCGCACAGATTGGAGCCTTCTCTTGCCATGGTGCTCTATTCCTCATATTCGCATCGGGGAAATGCTGTGGTCTCCAGCTGATGAAGAAGTCTGTCTTTAAAGAGTCTGCCTGGTAAATAGCTAAGTGTTAGGGATACCAGAAGAAATTGTACTTCCCTAGAAAGACACTCTTTTTCTAGCCAGCAACTCTATTTAGGGAGCAGGCTGCTGGACATTTGCTGGGAATTTCTGGAGGCCTTTCAAACCCTGAAAGACTAACTGCATGTGCCACAGACCATCAATCCAGCATGCATCTGGTTATCTCAGCCCTAATCTCTGTGCATGGCACTCACTGGCAGCTGAGGTGAATTCCAAAGCTGAACAACATATGCACATATATCCTCCAAAGGAACATATGGGGACTCATGCAAAATATCACCATCAAGACAAAGAGCTCAGTTTCTACTTGCACAAATTTGTCCGTGAGGTAAATGTAAGAAACTCATCACGTGTCTTAAATACTCTATACCCCTCCCTCCTTTCTATTTGCATGGTCAAAGATGGAAGCGTATATCATGTCCAGCTGGCTTTTTAGACCCATCTATGATGTCCCCCAGGTGCTTTTCACTCCTGATTGAATTCATGCTGCCAAACAAGACATAAACTGTCAAGAGGCAAATGTATTTCCCCTGATGCCTCTGTATATGAATGCTGTAACTGATGTATATGTACATGTATATGTATATGTACCCGAGGCTGGACCTCAGGACCCCCTGAATATCTGCCCACTGAAGTGGAAAAGAGTGCTAGTCTTTCTCACTGCAATTCATCTGGGAGCAGCTACTTGGACATATTGTAGTTATTTGTTTTCAAATCCCATGCATCTCCTTATGGGTGCTTTTGTTGACAAAGTAGCGTATGCATTATTTCAACAAAGTTATAAATCACCTTCTGAGTGTCCCTTTCACAACACACTGAAACGTTCACGCCAGCCTCTCTCTGTCACCCAATGCAATGGGTAACATCTATTAACGCAGTGTGTCTGAGGAGCTCAGCCATGACAAGCTAGTTTGCATTCTGCTTCATCCTTAATATTGGAGCACTGCTCAGAGGTCAAAACAGAACTTAAAGATTACTGGGGCTAGCATTTAGAAGTATAAATAGGGGAACAAGTAGTCCCTACCTTATTTTATGGCCATTCTAACTGTCAATCTACCCCTATAAATGATTAGTTTGTTGTACTAGTGTGCTCCAGTATCTCAGACAGTGTTTACCTCTTACCTATAGGCCAAAGACCAGTAATAAAATTCCCCTAATATGACAAAAGGAAGTCATATGAAGATGACATAAGATGAATATCAATCTCATGTTCATAACCAGATGATTTCTATAAGCTTACCTGGGAGATCATCATCACTACCAAGCTGAGGAATAATTGTCATGCAGAATTATCATACGATGAAGTCTAGTTTTTGCAAGGAGTGCTTCTCTAGGCACAAGACAACAGATACCAGATTTACCGAAAGATTTTTCATTAGTGGCCTGTAATGACAACCCATGGAGCATATACATGCTGGCAAAAACTTTTCTAAGTAAGCATATTTCATTATGCAAGCTTTAGTGTTTGAATTAGTAAGAAAAAAGCCCAAATCCAGGAAAATATAGGTTGAAATTTACAATGTGAGTACCACAGCAGCTTATCTAAAGTGCTTCTCGACAGTAATAATGTTTTCTCTACCAGTCCCCATGCAGATGAAATAAATCAAAGAATTAGCTCCCAGCTGGTTTTAGTCAGCAACATGCTAGAGGTTTTCACTGAAATCAAGTCTTCCTCCCTTTCTCGAAATTTATTCTTCCTAACATTTTTTCCTTAAATATTTACTTAGACTATTTTCCTGTAAGCCAAAATCTCTTTTACAAGTTCAGCTCAAAAGAGTCCAGGAGAAGAGAATGTATGGTAAGGAAGAATAGCACTGAATCAAATACATGGAACAAATTGGCAGGGTCCTCTTGGGCTGGAGCCATTGAGAGATGGCATCCATAGGGGCAGGAACTGCAGCAGCAAAACATGTTGAGTTTGGAATTTCCATTGATTTCAGGAGCAACTGTCAGTGCCTTTCAGGTCCCACTCCTCAAAAAACAAGATATTTGGGTTATTTTGTTGGCTGTAAGATTTCTGTAAGCCTGAATCTAACCTTCTTCTTTTCCCTCCGATCCCAAGCGTGCCTTTTGCAGCACAGGGCTCTCTGTGACCTGGCTGCCCACAGAGCAGCATCAAAGGGCTGGTGGTGCCAGCTCGGGTCATCTGAGGACCTCGTCCACAGTGTCCAGCTGCCTTTAGCAATTTGCAATACTCAAGGTTCTGGCAAGGCTTTCTGTATTTAATGGTGAATCCGGTTGTATGTCAGTCTCAGCTTTATTTCAGCAGATTGTGAAACCTGAAAGATCTAGGAATAGTCAGATTTTAGGAGAGCATAAAATAACAAGGAACAGTGGAAAAATTACAGCTTTTTAAAACGGAAATCCCATATGTGTGTTTGTGGAGTGGGGAAGGCAGTGATAAAAATAATCTATTTTGCATTCATCCTTCAGATTTCTTTGTTATGTTTCCAGCAATATCACAAAGATTGTCTTGGCCCACATTGCATCTGCACACATTGAAATCCACCAATAGATTTTATGGATTATTATATTTGAGTTCCATTAACTTTTTAATATTATTTTCATGCAGATGCAGAAATTAACATAATGGGGCCCAGACATTCACGCAGGTGTGAACTTGACAGGATAGATGCCTTCTGATAGTGACCCTCACTCCCTGCTCCAGGAGAGACATGTCGCTCTTCTGCCTCTTACCCAGGGATACAGCACAGCTTTTCGCCCTTCATGTTCTGCTCAGGTGGCAAAACAGCTGTACAAGTCCAGTTCAGAAACATGCCTGAATCCATCTTCAGCTCTGAGTTACTTTCTCAGACTTCTTGTCTTTATCACCACTCCTAGAAAACATGCAATGCTTTGAAAAGGCATTGCCTCCAGAAATAACTTAGTTCCTCACAAGAAGGACCCACTATCCCCCTACTTTCTGTTTATTGGGCAAGGCTGATTTATAAGCTTTCTCCATTCAGCACATATTCATGTCATTAAGAAAACCAGAAGCAGGTGCTCTGACTTTTGGAGCTCAATGAACAGCTGGAAAGGCAGCTGGGATTTCCCTGTGTTTGAAGAACACATGAAAAGCCAGAGCAGAGGAAGCAGAAAACTGCGATTTCTGTATTCTCCTCCTAACAATTTATTTCAACTTGGATGGGGTTTTGAAGGAAAGGGGAAGACAATTCTGGTTCTTTCTAATCTGAGGGAGAAGAAATGGTCAATATAATGTTTATTCTTCCTCAGTTTTGAGCTGCGATATTGATACTTAGTGAGTTTGAGGAATAGCTTCTTGTTTCACATGTGCACTACTGTATGTGTGAGCAGTTCATACACGAATAAAATAATAAATAGTTTGTTATTAGCTCAATAATGGTTCCTAGATCCACCATCAAACACTTGAATTTACTTGCTAGTTCAAACTATTCACAGATAGCTTAAGTGAATAATTCCAGGGTCCCCATCATTCCCTCTGTTTTTCTTCACCTCAACTAACAGCCCCATGATCTCAGTGGGACAGTTCCCATAGGATAAGTCAGCACAGGACAATTCAATCAGCAATAACAAGAAACCTTCACTGTTTTTCTTAATCTGCATATCATATGGCCATAGATTTTAAAGTCAGAATGCCCATGTATTTTTTCAATTTGGCCACCTGCACAGAATTTCATGTAGAATTTCAACAGATCCAATGCACTGCGTTTCATTAATGCATATTTTCTGAAAAGGCAGACAGTTCAAACTGGAAGACATCACGAGGTGGAAATTTGCTAATTCTCTTGTTAGCTTGTAGTGGGGCATTGCCATTCTCCCAGATAAAAAGGCAAGGTAATTTCAGATATTTTAGGTAAATTTTAGAAATTCTTTGTGCCAGTTGAATTTACTCTGTTAAAAGTTATGGGGCATGCAAGGATAGAAGGGAAAGAAATGTTTGGCAGCCAGTGGTCCTGCAGCTGATTCTCGCCTCTAGCAGGCACAATGACTACACGAGTTGAGGTGGCCATCCCCAGAAAGGAGCCCATGAGCTTGGTGGTTAGATCAAGGGTGTGTAGGCATGAGGAAGGGCTTCTGCTTTTCCTTACCAGGGCTGATGTCCACCCATATGTCAGCTGAGAACTGGAATCATCACCAAATGTCCTAAGAGCGGTTGGACCACACTTGCATTGGGATTTTCTCACATGTAGGAGCACTGCTGGTGTAGCAGCTGTGACAGGGAGCGAGACAGCTAAAATCTACCAGACTTTTTTTGGTTTGCTTTTTCCCCCTGGCTTAGGCTTGCTGTGTGGCTGCATGAAGCCTTGTCAGCACAAAGGGAAGGAAGGAGAGCCTGACTGGGAGGCAGGCAGGTTGGACTGCCCCTTGCAGCTGCAGCTGTGATTAGGTCAGCCTGAGCAAACCCCTAGCTACTCTGTCACCTTTGTCTGCCAGGAAACCAAGGAAGCCAGACTGAAAAAGAAAGTACAACAAAATGTAAAAAGGCCATTCTTAACTACTGGACACCTCTCCTCTGTGCTCAGTGTCTCAGCTCTGTGTAAATATGTGCCTGGGAGGTGGCGCAGGGCTCGAGCCCACCCCTTTGGGCTCTGTGATGCTAATATAAAACCGGCAGAGAACTGGAGAGAGAGAGAGAGACTTGGTTTTGAAGGGCTTTCCTTTCAGAGCAGCAATAACATGATGCATAGAACTCTTGGAGCTGCTGCAGCTCTGTCTTTTCCTGTGAAGCAGAGCTCTGATTTTCATTGCTCTCACTCCATTGTTCAAAAGGAGAGTCATCCACTTTGCTCTCTGCTCCTAGGGTCCTTCCCCACAGCTCAGCACCGAAACACCAACACCTGGCTGTATTTCTTCCCTCCCTTACTACCTCCCTTCTCTGCTCCTTCCTGGGAGAAATGGAAGTAGATTGGATCATCATTATATCCCTTCACTTGTTCATTTGTAACAAACAGTTTCAAATGTGTTTAATTAAGATTGCTTTGTGTCTTCCCCTTGCATAAGGGCTGTTGTGAGCAACACAGATAGGGAAGCAGAGGTGACCCTCCAATGAAGACAAGGATATAAAGCACTGGTTCATTTCCCAACTCTGCCTGAAATTTCCTGTGTTGCCAAAATTGCTTATTGCCTCCATGTTAAACCTGTGGAACAGCATTGATATTTCCTTTCTTTATTGCTGTCCTTCACTCATATATTTTTCACCATAGCCTATCCCCAGTTCCTGATAATATGGCATAAAAATGAAGGTTAACAATATGTTTCACTTACTTCTTCTTTCCTTCAGTTTATCTGTGTGCAATTTTTCTCTCCACGCCTTCTGCGGCAACTTTACTCCAGCACATTAAAGGTCTCTTGGCTGACTGCATCTTTTTTTGTGAGCATAAATAATTCCAAGTGGGGACCCTCTCCTTATGACCAAGGGAAGAATAAATAACACAGCATACATTGCTCCAGGCTGGAAACAGGTGAAAATGCTGCATAATGGAAATTCCATCTGAGGGAATAAATTCTCAGACCATTTTAGGTGGTTGATGCTAGTCATATCTTTGAAACCATTTTACTTAAATCATAGAGGAAAAAAATATCCTCTGCCTCTCACAAACACAGGCTCAGATGCACCATTTCCTTCTCTAGCAATATCCATTTCTGTAAGGGTTTTTTGGTCTTTCTAATATACCTTTACATTTCTTACTTATGCCAAGTAGCTAGAAAGGCTATTACCACTCCAGTTTTTATAGAGAAACTCTGTTGCATGTTAATCTAATCTAACACTTCTCAGGACGTTTATGAAGTGCAGAAGTGCAGGTTGGAGCAGGATCTGTTTTATGGAACTAAGACACCCTTTCAGAATATGTGTGTTTCTTAAAAAGGAAATAAATTAGTAAAAGGTAACTGTGAAAAAACTGATTATGTGATGAATTAAGGGATTGAATACAATCTGTTATTAATTTTTAAGTGTTTTAATTTTTTTTTTTTTTTTCTAAGAACAGTGTTGCCTGTTGCCAAGTTTTGTAGGGAGATCTACTTCCTACATCCTTACTAACAAAACTTAGACTTTCAGGGTGGAGCTTTTTTCTTTTAATCATTCTTTTTATAATTAAAGAAGAAACAAATGTCTATTCTCACTTTTAGCCAACAGGCAGGAATAAAGAGAGACCATTGCTGCTATTAATTTCAGTCTTAGGAGCTAAGATAGCAAGGATATGGAGTTGAAAGTAAATCGAGGCAAATTCTCTTGGTAGCTGCTTTTAAAAATGTGCTATTTCATGTCGGTTTGTAATTAAAATGTCTTCTCCATCTCACTGCTGTGTTCTCCTAAGGGGCACTGGGATTTAATCTCCCAATAATGGAGATTTAAATGTATTAAAGTTGGAATGCACAAGCCTTTGCATTGCACTTGTTGTCATGGGAGCTACTTATGTGAGTAACTGCAATTCCAGATACAAATTTCAGAAGCTAGCCTATAGCACTGCAATGTTTTTCCCTTGTCTTTCTAGGTTTTTGTGTGTCTTTCCCTTGTTTTATTCTTCTTATTCTTCCTCTAGCTTCCCACTGTTTCCGTTTCTCCTGTGCTAGGGCAAAGTGTTCAATCATTTCTAATACAGCAGTTTTGATACTGAAGAGCAAAAATTCAGGAAGCATAGAGGTGCTCTGCCTGAGTACACTTCGTTGCAGGGCTGACCAGCCAAACCTCAGGTTCTGCTCTGGCAGCGATTGCAGGTCCAGGGCAGTATAAACACCTTGCAGATCGTGAGCATGCATCCTTCTGGGGATGAGGCAAGTGCAGGACAAGAAGTAAAGAAGGATTGGATTACTATGCATAGAACCTGTTCATTGATTATTAACACTGCTCTTTTTTTTTGTGATTTACGTTACTACTTTCACTGCCCACCACACACCTCTCATAGGTCAACACCACTTTACCCTGGAGGAAGCAATGCTTCTGGTACCAAGATCTACTGCAGGCACAAAGCAGATGAAAGGCTCAGGGCAGCGAAATATTTAGTGACTTTGATTGGCTGCAGGATGGTAAGGACAGGTATTTCACAGTTAGCCTGAGGCAGTAAATTTGGGATAGTGAATTATTACTCTAGCAATGGAGCAACTCAGCATAAGGACCCACTAAAGAGTCATTGGAGAGAAATAAAACTCTTTACATGTAAAATATTGTTCTGGTCTGATTGTAAACCCTCATAAGCAAGGTGATCAAAGAGGGACACGAAACAAAAAGCCTTTATCAAGGGTATGCAAATTTTGACATTCATGTCCTCTTCTCTTCTGCAGTGCGTGGTCAAGGAGAAATATAGAGACTGAGTTCAAAACAATGCTTCCCATACACTGTTAAAGAAAATCCATTGTGATCATTTCAGGCATCTGCCCTAAGATCCAAAGCAACACTGGCTTCTGGGAACTGCCCAGCAGTGTCTACAACAAAACAGGTTCAGCCAGCCTAGATCACTCATAATTTTGCACAGCTTTATAATGGCTGCTGTGTCTGCCTATACAATCACCTTGTAGACGGTGCTGAGTTCATTTGCTTTGGCAAATGCTTGAATTTATCTTGAAGAATCACCTCCACCTTTCAAAGAAGCGAGAAAATCTGTTATCAGGTTATCAACAAAAGTCTTGACAGGAACCTCTGGGTGTTCTGAGATCCATTTAGTGCAAATTCCAGGCAGGTTAGAGAAAAATGTCGTGACATAAGGAAAATTTCCAGCTCGCTAGTGGAACCAGAATATGCTCCGGGCTGACTAACAGCAAGCTTAGAAGTGTTATGTATCTGGCCCAGGGGATGGCTTTTTTTGACTCTTGCAGAAGCTGGCATAAAAAAAAAGGCTGAGCATGGCCATGGATTTTTTTTATTTGCTTTTCTAGCCATGTGATGTTTAGGCTAGGGAAAAACTCACACCACTGGAGTATAATTCAAATGCTGTTTCTCTGGGCTTGTTATAAGACAGAACAAAACAACAATAGCCAATGAATTTATAAAAAAATATTTTACATACTTTACCGTGCCTTCATGAACAATAACCTATAGAGTTTTACATTCTCCTTTTCTTTCCTTTAGGGGTCAGTATGCATGTTTGTTTCCACGCACAAATGCACTCACAGCACTGAACAACTATTTTGTAGTAAACACTTGTATTCCCTGCTTTACCAATAAGATAAAGCCAAATAGGAAGAAATTGCTGTCATTATAATTTGGGATGCATTTACTACTTTGTATTGAGGTCTATGAGTCCTGATTTCAAAAGCTTTGAGCAGGAAAAGGAAACTTTTGCTCTGATGGATCAAGCTGGATTTGCTGCTGAGCTTGTAGCAGTTCCTGCTAAGGGGTGTTTGTGAGCTTGCAGTAAAAAGATGGTTGTGGTGGTCTGAGAGGATATGGTTTTGCAGAGCCCCATTAATCCGTGTTACAACTGCTGGTGGACACATAAAGGAGTTTCAGAGATTGCTTTTCCTTTTTAGGTCCATCACTGAACAGGAACTGCCTGTGCAACCGCTCCGTGCCTTGCACTCCCATAAATAGGGGGCTGGTCCCAGGAAGCCAGTGATGCCAAAAGAAATTATTTTCATGGGTTTCTTTAGAGTTAGGCCCCAGTAATCTAAGACAGGAGGACACAATTGGCAACCTGCTGACTGAATTTGGCTTATAGGAGAACTCCAGCTGAGCCACTACCTTTCTCTATGCCAACAGGCAGCCCTCCTTTGCTTAGCTTGCAGGGAGTCAGGAGTTTTGGCCCCAAAGTCCTTCTTGTTCTTCTGCGTCTCCTATCCTTCATGAAAGGGGTCCCACTGAAGCAATGAGGTAGCCCTTTTCCATGCCCCTGAAGTCAATCAAAATAATTCCTACTGAGTCATGCCCCCAGTTAAACTGTGTTCACATCCTGGAGCCCTGGGGAGCTGTACGTGCTTTGGAGCAATGGCCTGCATAGGGCCTGATTCATGTTCTTGGCTTCATACCTTTTTGCAGGAGAAGAAAATGGCATTGATGATGCACAAATAATTGAGCACTACTGCAGCTATGCTCTGTACTTATTGAGCAAACACATCACAGGCAGCAATTGTGAAATCATGAGCAAGAGTGTGAACTGGAAAGTAAAACTAAACATCTGCACCCTCCCCAGTGAAACTGCATGGAAAACCTGGGAGAGGATCACAAGTGTTTGTCACGTGGCTAATGAGGTCCAGAAAATTCTGGCACAGTTCTTAAGAAAGATGAAAGCATCTTTAAAATAAGGCTATTGTCAGCCTCAGATGTGATGCTACATTTAAACCGTAAAGAAATTTCTAAGCTGACATGAGCTAAAAATAGTTAGAAGCAGGCCAACAAGTTGGCGAACATGGCTGCAGCTTTTGTTTAAAAACTTGGGTAGTCCTTAAAAAGAAGTGGAGGTGACTCAACAGAGCTGTAGGAGACTGGATGGACTCCTGCAGTGAGCAGTGCTGAAAACAGGGACTGCTGCTCCACATTTTGACAGGCACTTTTAGCCACCTCTCATGGTTTAACCCCAGCTGGCAACTAAGCCCCAAGCAGCCGCTTGCTCACTCGCCCCAGTGGGAAGGGGGAGAGAATCAGAAGAGTAAAAATGAGAAAACTCGTGGGCTGAGATAAAGACAGTTCAATAAGCGAAGCAAAAGCCATGCATGCAAGCAAAGCAAACCAAGGAATTCATTCACCACTTCCCATCAGCAGACAAGTGTTCAGCCATCTCCAGGAAAGCAGGGCTCCATCACGCCTCATGGTGACTTGGGAAGAAAAATGCCATCACTCCGAATGTCCCCCCTTCCTTCTTATTCTCCCAGCTTTATATGCTGGGCATGACATCACATCGTATGGAATACCCCTTTGGCCAGTTTGGGTCAGCTGTCCCAGCTGTGTCCCCTCCCAACTCTTTATGCCCCCCCAGCCTCCTCGCTGGTGGGCTGCAGTGAGGAGCAGAAAACACCTTGGCTCTGTGTAAGCACTGCTCAGCAATAACTAAAGCATCCTTGCATTATCAACACTGTTTTCAGCGCAAATCCAAAACATAGCCCCATACTAGCTACTATGAAGACAATTAACCTTATCCCAGCCAAAACCAGCACACCACCCTTAGGCCTAGACTTGTGTGCTCCAGGGCACAGGATGAGGCTGTTCAGGGTCGGGCAGGTGGGCTGGGAGCAGGTGGCTGCACACAGGCACACTGGTCCCATGACCTCCAGCCCTGTGGCCTCAGTGGGCAGTGAGGGAGGTCAGATCAGGGAGCACTCCTAATCCTCTCTGAAGAAGTGATTTGGAAGAGGATGAGCCTGGTAGTATACAGATATATAATAGAAAATGTTTCCAGTAAGGATAATCAAAAGCTTATTTTTCCTATCTCATCTCCGTGGATCATAAGCTTTTTGTTATGTGACTGTTCAGCCCTTAGGACATCAGCACCCACTCCATTGGAGATGTCTTGACACATTTGTAGAAGAGGTAAAAACAATAAATTAATACGAGTCTTTCCACCGACTTCGGAGATTACTGGGTTGGGCTTTCTATGTCAATACTGATTAGGGATCTCTGCCCTCACACATTCACGGCTACTGAAATTGAATTGGCTGCAACATCAACATAAAATAATGCACATTGCTCTGCATCTTCCTATGAAATAATTGATTGATAACTTTACAGGGAACTCCCTTCAGGAAGAAAATAGTAAAGGGGTTGCAAGTCACAGTAATACTCCTCTGCTGTTCTTTCATACAGCCCAGCTAACTCATGTCAGAGAAGTAAATGCAGGAAGAAGTAAAGTCAGCAGAAAAGTTTCAGGTGGAGTTTGCAATCAGTAAATGCAGAAACTGGCTGCAAACCTTTCTCTGTCTCAGCTTTTGTGCTTAGCTTACATGTGTATTAAGTCAGTCTAATGAAAATCAGAGAGTGCTTGCTCTAAATGTTCACATGATCTCAGAGGTACTTGTGAATTCATGGAGAGGACTGTGGAGGGAGTGATAGTGGAAGGATTGAGAACTGTGCAAGAAGAGAGAAAGGGAAGGACTGAAATAAAATGTGGATCAGGAAAATCAGATCACCCTGACAAATACAGATGAACTCTGAAAGTGGTTCTGAGTGGAGTCTCTGAGAACTGTAACAAAGTCTGATATATTTTGGGAACAAGATAATGAGATCAGGGAGTCAGTGCTAGTCCAGTCCCTGCAGAGGATGGCATGCCTCTGATATGCATACAAAGTTCTTTCTCACAATATGTAAGATGTGAGGAAGAAGTTCTTTACTGTGAGAGTGGTGAGGCACTGGAACATGTTGCCCAGAGAAGCTGTGGATGCCCCATCCCTGGAAGTGTTCAAGACCAGGCTGGCTGGGGCTTTGAGCAACCTGGTCTAGTGGAAGGTGTCTCTGCCCATGGCAGGGGGCTTGGACTAGATGATCTTTAAGGTCCCTTCCAACCCAAACCATTCTATGATTCTATATAGCATCTTAGGCTTTTGNTAAGAACGGTTTAATAGAACAGAAAAGAAGAAACTAATAATGATAATGATAACACTAATGAAATGATAACAGTAATAATAAAAGAATTGGAATATACAAGTGATGCACAACGCAATTGCTCACCACCCGCCAACCGACGCACCCGTCTCAGTTCCTAAAACATCGTATGGTATGGAACACTCCGTTGGCCACTTTGGGTCAGCTGCCCTGGCTGTGTCCCCTCCCAGCTTCTTGTGCCCCTGCAGCTTTCTTGCTGGCTGGGCATCAGAAGCTGAAAAACCTTTGACTTTAGACTGAACATTACTTAGCAACAACTGAAAACATCAGTGTGTTATCAACATTCTTCTCATACCTAGCTCAAAAACATAGCACTGTACCAGCTACTAGGAAAACAATTAACTCTATCCCAGCTGAAACCAGGACACCTTTTGACTCTCCTAACCTAATCCATGTTATCCTGGGAACAGCTGGGCAGGAAACCCCAGCTGCTTTCTGAGGTGCTACCTGTGATTCAGCAAACCAGTCAGTACTCAATCAATAATATGGCATTCATTTTTGTGTGAGTCCATCACTCAGGCTTTTCTGAGTGAGTGGTGATGGGCTGTCTATGATGACTCCTATCTCATCTCCATGGTGGGAATCAGCACTTGGCCTGAAAACTAAAAGTTATCGGTGTGATGACAACAAACATGACAGCACTGAAGCAAGATGCCACAGACACCTTTTCCATGGCTCAGGGAATATTTGAGATGTAAACCATCTGCATATGTAGTGGTACTCTGTACTCTGAGGCTGTTTCCACTGAAAGGGCATCTAAAAGGGATAAAAATGAATCGTCATCATTATGGACTGGATTTCTGCCAGCTGCTTAGTAATTAGAGTTTTAATTGCCTGGTAATAAAAGTTTTAATTACTCAGCAATTAGTGCTTGAAGTTTCAAGTGCTTCACATGCACTCAATTGCATTCTCAAATTGCCAAGAGCAAAAGATGGAATAGCTCCAGCGTGTCTCAGCACAGCTCTGAGCAAGAGTGAACATCAGTGATGGAGCAGCAGCAGAAAATGGGCATAGCCCCAGTTGCCAGTGGTCAGCCAGGCAAACACTCTCACAGAGCAGAAACTGCAGGCAGCTTGTGACCTTTCCCAAACTCACCACCTCCTCAGCTGGGCCAAACAAGTTGCTCGAGTGGTAAAGGCATCATGCTGGGGAAAGGCTACTGCAGAGACAAAGTGCTTTTCAACATTTCTGTTCTTTTATTTGGTGCATTCATTCCTTCAGGCTTTTAGTCACATACCCTGCAAGCATTATTGGGTTATTTAAACAAGTTTTAATAAACTTACATGGATCCAACAGGAAGCACCTAGCTCTGTAGGCGTCTTACCAAAATACCTGAAACCCATCCCTGCAGGATGTGTTTACGTTTAGTAGTGTCCAGCTGCAGTATGTTTATTGCAATTCAGCAAAATATTTTACCTATACTATATTCCCTAGCTAATTCAAGGCCAAAATACCCTTTGCTGGGTCAAACATGAATTACTTTATACCTAGTATTATCCTAATTAATTTTCCTTATGCTAGATAGTAAAGGTCCTAATTAACACAATCTCTGAGGGCCTGGTTTCTTTCTTCTTGCATTGCTAGAACTTAAATATCATTAACAAGTCAAACTTTAACAAAGTCAACAGTTGGCAACGGCCCAGGAAACAGGACTGCATTTAGGCTACAGAGTCTAGAAGGAACTGCATATTTGTGATCTGCTTGGGTAATGAAAGAGGCAAATCGTCTGAGGAACCATGTAGTCAGGGAGCAGGGACAACTTTTCCATAAAATAATTACAGTTGCTCCAGCTTTTTTTTGCATGCCCAGCAGAGAGAGCTTTAAGTGACATTCAGGTTTTCTACAGGCAGCATGCAAAATCCATTCACAAGATCACAAGAACTTTGGAAAAACAAGACAAAATTGATCTAATAAAAATATTTCATGGAAAAAAGTCTTCTAGAGAGAGGGGGAGATGAAACTTTTCAGAAATTCAAAGTAAGCTGCATATTCTGTTAAATGTTACTCATAATCATAGAACTCTAAATTTTGAGGGGGGAATCGTAATGCCTTTCAAAAGGTGCTTTTTTTTTCCCCTTTTTTTAACTGGTTTCAAATTTTATCTATTAGTAAACAACAGTTAAAGTTGAGAAGTGAAGTTTATGAGGAAATGCACTGACAGTCACATAAGCACAGCTTTAAAAAAACCCTTCCTGTTCCTAAGTATTAGAAAAAAATCCAACAAATCCAAACTATGGTTACCTAAACATCAACATCTAAATCATATACACATACCATTAAACAAAACAGAGTTTTTTCTCTCTGTTCTGAAGAGAACTTACACCTTTTAGTAGCACCTAGTTACCGGGTTAGTAACCTAGTTAGTAACTCAAAGCATTCAGGTGGACTGTAATGTAGCATGAGATGTTTTCTGTACTCTGGACTGTACAGGTCATTGATCCTACGAATGCTCTACCTCATTGGGGTGCTGAGTTCAGGGGCTGTACATATGTTTTCTGTCTCGTTTCCCTGAGACAGTATCTGTAGTATACTTCACAGTTCTGAATAAATACCTGATCACAGCAAATTTTGTTGTTTGTAGCTATAACACTGTGAAGTATTAAAGTCATGATAAATTGGGATTCACCTCATTGAGTGTAGCTGTCTTGTCTAAGCTGGTAACAGGCTCAATGAATAGAGAAAGCCATCTCCAAAGGGTGAGTCACTCCTTCCAGGCATATATGCCCAGGACTGATAAGGTGATCTACCCTCCGGAGGAGCTGTATCTGTCAACAGAGGAGACATCAACTTCCAGACAGCTGAAACCAGGAGAAATGTAGGGTCTTAGAAATATGACAGTAGAAGAATGGCCTGAAGAAAACAGGCTTTGTTGAGCATTAGTATTGATTTCCCCTTGCAGAGCCAGCAGAAGAACATGTATTTCAGGCAATGTTGATGTTGCATTTATCATTGTTATTCCTTACACCGTGGCTGCACCTCAGAGTCCCAGGCCTGGATTATAAATCACTCTGTGTTAGACGCTGTGTAGGTACAGGACAAACAGCTAACCTCCATTCCTAGTAGATTATAGTCAAAGCAGTCCATGCCTCCCATTTTATTTACAGTGAAAAAATCATACTGTACACTAAGTCCTTGCAACAGGCTGTTCTTTGGTCGAATCTACTATTGAAAATTGCTTCCTCTTCTCAGTGTTTGACACCCTATGTAACCACTCTTTTCCCATTATTGTTTTCCAGCTATGCTTTTCCCATCTGCTCAGCGATTCAAGAGGTCCTCAGCTGCCTTCCTTAACCCAGTACTACAAAACTCGCTGGAAGATGTGGTCCTGCTTTATGAGGTTCAGTATATGGGAGCACATGGTACTTTAGGCTCTAACCAAGACTGGGGTTACCGTCCATACTGGGGTTATCCATTATCTGTTTTCATGTCACTTGTACTCATCCCAGCAGTAAATCCATTGCTGACTATGTAATAGCTCACCAGAAAGGAGGGAACAGACATATACATTACAAACTCGGCTCTTTCAGCACTTAAGCAGGCAGCAGTTGCCTGCAGTACCTCAAATGTGGGTTCTAGCTCACTGACAGGCAAAAATGAAAACCAGAGCAAATGCCTTTCCACTGAAAGTAACTTTCTTCCAAAACAGTTGCATATTATAAACATAATGCATTTAAATTCTTTGGTCTAAGTCTCAGTCCCAAATTATTTGTTCAAATCATTAAAGCCACAAGTATCAGTCATTGCAAAGTAATCTCAAGGGCATGACTGTTTCACTTCAAAATGTTTCAGGTCCCCTCTTTCACAGCAGTGGCAACTGCAGATGTAACGCACAATCTGGAACAGTGTCATATGGTTAACTAAAGGAAAAGTGGCCCACCTGAAGAAGGTGCATGGGTCAAATCTATCTACCCCACACCGTGAGAAACTGGGATTGGATGTCCAAACAGGGTAGATGGGCTGGGACTCAGAGCTAGGCCACCACTGCTATCCCTGGCATGGTAAATGGCCTTTCCCAGCTGTGCTGCTGTCTCCACCTCTCTAATCCCTATATGGCACCAGCAGCAACCCATGCCTATTTTGGACAACAGAAGACTACCTGCCTTTTCCTTTTCCTCTTCTTTCCCCATAGCCTGGCTCTAGTTTTCCCAGGTAGTCCTGGAACACAGACACAGAACTCCTGGAACACAGGAGTCCAACACTCACTTGGAGACTTTCTGGTCTGCCCCACCTCCAGCCAGTGCAATGAGAGTTTTGTCTCCATTTGACCTAAAGTAAAGACCTAAGAACATGTTGTTAATTCACATTTACTCTGCCTAGAGTCTCTTGGAGAACATAAATAGCTTTCTGTGTTCTGATTTTGTACCAGTTTCTTTTAGCTGAGCTTGACATTGACAAAGGTCAGAGGATCTCCATCAAAGATGAGGAGCTCGCGTCACTGAGGAAGGCTGCTGAGTTTGACACCATCTGCAATGATATTATCCCCAAAAGCATCACAGAGATCCGCAGGCTGACTAGCAGGCTGTCTTCCTACCCAAGGGTCCTCAAGAAAGAAGACTTTGAAAGGACAGTGCTGACCATGGTCTATACAGCCTACAGGGCTGCTCAGTCCCGAGGGCACCAGAAAGATGCTTGGGCTGAATCCTTTGTCAACCTTTACAAAGCCCTGAAGCACGACTTGATGTTCCCATACAACAAAGAGCCATCATAGTGGGAGACGATGCAGCGGCAGCTCAGCCACCTCTTCTGGTTGATAAGGGACACAAGTAGCACGTCCACCACTTTATTCTGCAAAGTTTAATAGCCTGCTTCATGAAGCATTATTTGTTTTCTAGCTCCCTCTTGTGGAATCCACTTTATAGTTCCCTGTTAAATGGGGAAAAATGTTATCGTCAGTCCTGGGAATTTGGTTTTTGTGCTGGCTTGGAGGCACACTTTGTAACAGGCAAAGAAGGGAGTCTGGTGTACACCCCAGACAGACATGCCCTTTACCCTGTGGGTCTCCTAAAAGCAATACATAAGTATGCTATGCTTATGCTCACATACCTATGTGTATGTGCTGGAGAATGCTGCTTTCCTATCTAGGGAAACAAGTTTATATTTTGGCTGGCCAGTAAGAGAATATTACAAAGCATTGCAAAGGCCCTCTGTAAAAGAAAGAGGTTTCATAACTGTCAGCCTTCAGAAATTATGCCACATATTATTCATTCCAAATAGTCCTGTAAATAAGCACTGTCTGATTCACTTCATTTGGCTGAGCCAGTTTTTAATCACAATAACATTTGCAGAAGACAAAGGGCATTGTGAACACCAGCAGCAAACAATGCCTGTGAACATATTCCAAGCTTCCTAGAGCTGCCTTCCTAAATAGTCTGCAATGATTCTTTCATTATTTGCACATGACTTTGCTTCTGCTCCTTGTTTTTTGAAGGCAACATGGATTTGTCCTCAGTAGAGTCAAAGGCAAGACAAAGGCCCTGTTTAATTTAATGGTGACACATTTTTCCTGGTTCTATCACTTGAACGTAGGTCATCTAAACCCATGCTTCAGAATCCCCCTGAGGCAAGGGAGGAAGGTGCATTAAAACATACCTGGTGCTGAATTTAGCAGCGTGGCTCATTTTTGATGGTAAATTATATATTCACTTGTGTATATGTGTGTGTATGTTCATGCGTGTGTGTGCATGTAAGTGCTGAGTACATGGGAGAATCCTAAATTGTTCAGTCAGGGAACAACTGCATCTAACCACTTAGCAGAAAAGCCATTCACCAATCCAGTGGTGGGAATTACGAATTTGGGAGCAGTGGAAAAGCAGCACTTGTTTACAGCAAAAATTGGTTTTGGAAATAGTGCAACCAGTTATTATAAACTGCAAAAAAATCATGGACAGAAAAAAGGAGATGACTAGCAATGAAAAATCCAAACTCTTCTAAAGCAAATCCCCTAATTTTTGTGAACAAGTTATACAAACTATGTTTCTCTATTGATATTAGAGATGTTTCTACTTCCAGAGCATGGGAAAACAGCTGAGCATTTATTTCATCTTTTCATACCAGCACTCTCTATCTCTCTGTTTGCATAATATCTTAAGGAGACAGGCCCAAATCACAAATCCCTGAGGCTATAAAAGAGAATTGAGGATTCCAGCCCCAGTTCTGAATCATGTTTAACTGCTTTTGCATTACTTGAGCAAAAGGAATGAACTTTTCTGTGTCCCTTAACAGAGCTAGTCCAAGGACTGGAGCTGAAAAAATCCATTCAGCACCACCTTGTTGCAGCAAACAGCAAATAGTGCAAGCAGTCAGAGCACAGGGGGGGTTGGCAATCACCCGTGGGAATGTGGAACCCCCAGCAGCCTTAGGGGCAGGCTGGCAACAGCATAAGCAGCTGAACAAAGGGCTTATAAAAAACAGTCAGTCTTGTTTCTCCCAGCAGTTTCTGTATGTGCATGCATGAGTGTGCATGTTTGCATTTAGATGCACATATGTGTAGGTGCACTTTTATACCTGAAGATCTTTGTTGGCCATCTTCAAAGCCTGGCTGCCATACAGCAAAGAAAACTGAAAACCTCAATGACAAAGCTATGAGCCACAAGCATCTCCGTCTCCTCTACTTGTACACACAGCTCAGCACCCACAAAACAGCCTTGCACTGCCGTCCACATGCCCTTTAAGCCTTCAGCTTTAACACTGGTGATCTGTTTGTGTTTTCTTCCCACACCATGCTTTATAAACATATGGAGGGGAAACGCCATGGAACGCACTCCTGCCTTTCCAGCTCTGCTTCTTGGCTCCCTGAAGCACCACTTGCAGGAAGAGCCTGGAACCAGGGCAATTCATAAATTCCTTAAAGCCAGTGACGCTAAGTCTGCAAAGAAAGAGCACCACAGCAAGTATTAATTGCTAGCAGTCACCATCCAGAGAAATATCCCCGAGCCACTCTCCTCACTCCACAGCAAGACTGTCCAGCAGTCAGAGTTTACTCATCAGTAAATATCCCATAGAAAATAATTACAGACAATTTTGAATATCTATGGCATACATATCTTACTGTACCTTACAAATTGGTAATTTAAACCTTTATCTCCTCAACAGAAAAATAAAGTTTTGCTGAGTTTGTTTCCCTCCTCCCATTACTGTGTGTAGTGTAGGGAAAAGATGTATTCCTTGGGAATGTGCTTGGACTGCCCAGGTTAATTTAACAGAGACTATCAATGTAATAATAAAAATATTCTACATAAGACTAGTTGGTTTTGCACTGTATTGATTTCAGCAGCAGATTTACTATTTCACAACTTGCAGCTTGAGTGATTGGTTGTCTTGGACTGTGAAACTCTTCATGGGAGCAATGATACAAGAGAGAAGAGGGAACAGCCCTTTCTTCTGACAGGTAGGAGGAGTTAATATATAGGAACGAGAGTGCCTCCTTTTCCCAGAGTTCAAGTGGGAAGGAGCACTCTGCCTCAGGGCAGCTCTTTGGGCTTAGGGCAGCTTCCCTCCCTCAGTATTGCTTAAGATGCAGGTATAGGTTGCCTGCTCCCTAGCTCAGTTTGCACCTCATCATGTCAGACCGAGTCACGTTTATATACAGTCCTTCTCTCAGGGGTTAGAACCATGGCCTCTAAATGGCACCTTTTATCCACCCTTTGACCTTACAGATCATAAAAAAGTGAAAAAAAGCATAGATTTTTTTCATTTAAAATAAAATATTTTTACTTTTTTGAGTATTTTGGACATTCTTTTAGTTTCTCTGAAACAACTGACAAAACAGATATAAATCCCCTGGCTGTATTGGCGAACCCCAAATCCTCACATTAACTATATTTTTGCCTCCAGAATTAATTGCTGAATTTGCCTGAAGGGTCTCAAGGTTCTGTTCCTTTATGGAAGTCTCGAGGTATAGAAACATTACACATTCTTAGATACAATTAGTAATTTCAGGAAGAATTCACCCCTGCACATCAAACTCCTCTGCAGGTTTGTCTTTGCCAGTTCTCCAGGACTCGGTGTCACAGAGGCATCACAGTTCAGTCTGCAGAGCTCAGTGTGTGTCTCACTAGCAAAGTGTGGGGCGGCGATAGGCAAGCAAGGTTTGGGAGCATGGAAAACCCTAGATGTGTGGCTTGCTATGAGATACAGGGCAAATGGGTCTCTGTCTACAGGTCATGCATACAACTAGCCAATGGATTCAGTCCTAAATCTCCAGTACTTTCTGCCCCACAAAGCACATTAATAACAGCAGAGTTGTAGAAATGTTTCTCCCCTAGAAGAATAGAGTAGAAAGCTGTCGTGTTTTAACCCCAGCCAGCAACTAAGCCCCACACAGCTGCTCACTCACTTCCCTCCGCACCCAGTGGGATGGGGAGAGAATCAGAAGGAAAAAGGTAAAACTCATGGGTTAAGAACAGTTTAATAGAACAGAAAGGAAGAAACAATAATGACAATAGTAACAATAATAAAATGACAATAATAATAAAAGGATTGGAATATACAAAACAAATGATGCACAATGCAATTGCTCACCACTCACCAACAGATGCCCAGTTAGCTCCCAAGCAGCGATGCCCCCAGGCCAACTCCCCCCACTTATATACTGGGCATGACATCACATGGTGTGGAATACCCCTTTGGCCACTTTGGGTCAGCTGCCCTGGCTGTGTCCCCTCCCAACTTCTTGTGCTCCTCCAGCCCTCCTGCTGGCTGGGCATCAGAAGCTGAAAAATCCTTGACTTAGTCTAAACACTGCTTAGCAACAACTGAAAACATCAGTGTGTTATCAAAATTCTTCTCATACTGAATCCAAAACATAACACTATACCAGCTACTAGAAAGAAAATTAACTCTATCCCAGCTGAAACCAGGACAAAAGCCTCAAAATTCTCAGTCTGAGTCTGAATCCTACTGTTACTGAAGGCACATGAGCTAGTATGGAGTTCAGCCCATGCCTTACGAATAAGTGGTGTTCATGGATCAGGATGGAAGAAAAATGAAAAACAAAAGATGCTGTCTAGAAAACAATGATTATTTATTTATCATCAGTACTGGGACCTTGAAACAGTAACAGACTGCAGCAACTAAAAAAGGTCTTTTTTTCCATTTGTGTACATGTCAAAAAAAGGAGGCTGCTGATTTACCCAAAGGTTGTGACTGGGTTTTGGATAATGGGTGGAGCAACTACTACCTTCCACAGTCCTCATTGGTGAATTAGAGTTGTGTGAAGCTTTTTAACAAGTTTTTATCTTGAGACCAATTATAATCTGTGTTGGAATTGCCGCCCTGTGAATTCCAAGCTCAGGGTGAAAGTAGGGTAAAGGTAGATACAAAGAAGCCAAAACTATAGCAAAGAGACAAAATCTGGAGGAGCTGCAGATGGTTTAATTTTTTTTTTTTTTTTAAAGAAGGAATACGTGCAAGTTTGTTTCTGTGCAGTGAACAATAGATTCTTGGTTTTAATAATTTTATAGCAGAAAAGGAACCTGTATTTGAGACATTCAGACTACCAAACAGGAGGAAAAGAAGCAGCCTGAAACATATCTCACCCAGTTAATGAAAACAGGAATTACATTGCTGGATGATGGAAGAAAAAAACCTTCCAAAACATGGGGATAAGAATGCAACACAGCTACACCTGTGATTCTGAATTAAAAAGAAAAATTGTCAAAAGATCACTATGCTCCAACTTGCAAACCTCTGCATGTTATGGTGTGATAAAAATTTGGATGTGCTGGTGAGCCCTACTTAAACTGAATGTCTTTTTAATTGAAAAATCCTTAAGGTTTCTTTTCAAAACAACAGATTGAAGAATAAACAAATAAAGAAAGCTATTTTAGTGACTGGGTGGGGATAGGAAATGAGAGAGTGAGAGACCTCTCAGGAAATCCAGGTGCAGGTGAAGGAAAACGTGGAGTGGAAGTTGGAGTATCTGAGGAACCGGAGAAGAAACCCAAGGAGAAGAAAGCCACCAGAAAGTAAAAGAGCATGGCAATGATGAGGGAGATTCTCCGATCCAGAAATCTCTTGCTTGTTGTTCTCATTCCACTTCTGCTGCTTCCTCTGCCACTCTTATACCCCAGCAGCGTAAGTACATTTTCATTTTCTTTTTAACAAAGCCTCTGAGTGCAGTAGGTAGTCAGGTTGGGTAAGTCTGCAGTGTGCAAAAACAAAGGCAAAGACCTAAATAAGCTTTGCCCTTAGAAAAATCAAGGACTCAAATTTGAAGGACTGGGAAGGTCACTGAGAAGTCTCACAGTAAGAACCAGAGCTACCTTGAGTCATGTCACAAGCAGAGCTGAAGAACCAGGTGAGGCTACTAAAGCACTACTTTAAAGCAGAAATATTGTAGCTCTTCTTTTTGTAGAATAATGTTTGTGTGGAAGGGGGAACAAAACAACCATATCCAATAAAATGTTCTTTAAGGAGAGGTCTTTAAAAGGAATGGTTTTAGTGTCTTAAGCTTTTAATAAGTATGCATGGAGGGACTTCCAGTACCTGAGGATTTATGAATACTACCACTTTATCAAATAGAAATGAAAAGGATTAGAAATTGTATAGCAGTTTTCAAAAATAAAACTAGTATTTTGTTTGGAAAGAAGAATGGTATTCATAGAAAGGATATGTTCCTACACCACTGAACTGTATGTTGCACTTTGAATGAGTTCTCCTGCTCTGAACTTCAATGTATATCTCAGCTGCCCTCTTACAGTAGTTTTCCATCTCTTCTCTCTCAAGAGAGGGAATGAATGACACACAATTGTGCTCTTCTTCAGAGAACAGCAGGGCTCACCATTTCACAGAGGCTTGTTTTAGAAAAGGGTTTAATCTCCCCCAATGTCGCTGGAAGGGAGACATAAGAACAGATACTCCCTGACCTGCCCACATGGCACTGTAACTGCAGCATGCACTATGTGCCTTGAGAACCTCTCCTAGGAAGCATGAGATTCACTGCACTAAAATTTGTCACCCATGTTTGCTCCCTACTGGATTCAGAGGCACAGGGATTCAGAGACAATAAGGAAACTCTTTAATAACCCAGGGAATTGTAATAGCATCATATGAGTGCTGAAACAGAAGTTCACTGACGGTATTGCTGCAAGAATTGCTATTATACAGTACAAGCTCTTCTGAGCTATTACTGTGCACTTCATGGTGTTGCTTTACTGCAAAGTGATATGAAAAGCCATCAGATGATGTTTTACATCCACTTTATATATACATGAATGACCACAGATGATAAAATATAGCCATGAATCTGACCCAGAGTTGGACAAATGTTTATAATGCTATTAAGAAAACATCTACACCAAATAAACTCAGTTGACAATGCACTGTTCAAGTGGTTTAGTGTGGCATTTACTTTGTTACAACCAATTGAATATGATTACTTCTTAAACCTGAAGATTAAATGTCACCTGCTCACTTACTTATATTTTCATTTACCAGACAATTATATTAGTTTTCTGTCTTTTTTTTGTAGAGATCAGAATTACTAGGTGGTTTATATTTGCATTTCTGCAGGAAATCAGCTTGTAGCTTCTTTGATGATACCAGCATAACTCTGGAAATATCAAAGGAGCATTACATGTGTAGTGGCAAGAGCAATCAAAGGGAGCATGAGGACTCAGAACTGTTTGTACCACCAATGAGAATAATGTCCACAGCTTCTTTTCTATTATTTTATGACAGGAAATAGTTGGGTAAAAAATAAATCTTAGAAAATTTGCTTGAATACTTCTTCCCTTTCCAAAGTTTAAACCTGAACTATGACTTTTACAGCTAGTTTTGGACCTGCATAAATGCCTTTCAGGTCATGACACATACAGAAAAAAACCCATTGTGTGCTTTACAAACTGTGGGTATTTTTCATTCTGTCCTTATTTTCCTTGTTGTTAACAGTGACATGAAGCATTTTTGCCTCTTTTTTTTTCATCTTTATCCACCTTTTTTCATAAAGCCACTGTTGATACCATAAGCATGCCATATGAATTCAGTCAGCTGTGGGCAGGGTCTCCTATGACCGCTGCTCCTGTGGCCACACTGAACCCAAACAAGGACACGTGCATGAATCCTCAAAAGTCAGCCAGAGTTTCTGTAAGCTGTGAGACCTGCAGCATCAGGTGATGTTGACCCCTTGACACACCAAATGAGCAGAATGGACCCTAAAGCACAGAACATGCTCTGAACAGCCACAGAGGGCATGTTTTCATTCAACTTTGGTTTTATTTACACAAACTGAAGGGAGGGAAATATAGCGTGATCCCATCAGCTCAAAGATGGTAGTCCAGAGGCTAGACTACCTCTCCTTTACACACCTTAACCACATGCCTGCATGCAAGATATGCAATGAACACCCTCGAGTGGGCAAATCTCCAACACAGAGTTTATTCCTCTTTTCAATCACTCTGAGATCCTCAGATGTCTTAGTTACAAAAGTTTTATGCATGACCCTTTTTGTGGAATTTTTAGCCATGACTTCCTTTCAGCTCCTATTTTCTTTTCACCTAAGGGACTCACTGAAGATAGGTGGTAGTCCCTCCAACCATCACTTGTTGTCCTCTTCCCTGCTCAAGCCCTGACGTGGGCTTAACAGTAATTTTCAGTGGTAAAACAAGAAGTGAGAAGGGTGAAACAGTTAAAATTATACAGCCACTACTTCAGTCCAGTACTTAGTAGCTCTGGTAACCATTAATTAAATATATAAATTCAGTTCAATTAAATAGAAGAGATTAATGGTTTCTCATGGAAATGAGCTGGTTTAAAGCACTGAGAAAATAAAGAAAGTTGCTAGACAAGCTGATTAAGTTTTTAGTGGAGATTATCAAACTGGATTTTCCTAGTACCCAGTTTTATACCATTTTAAAATGTGCTTTTTTTTAGTTTTGCTTGTAAACTGATTACAGCCTAGTGTGTAGGAAACACAAAGACTTAGTGCCCATCCCAGCTAGGTTTTGATAGAGATGCAACTTCCCTTTGTCCTGTTCCATTTCCATTATCAGTCTACTTTATTGCTAAACACAGAGGAGTAATAGAAAATAACAATCTATGCTCAAAGAAATTAAAGAGAAATATATTTTCTGGAGTGAGAAAATAGTTTGGAATCAGGTTAGGATAAAATTCATTTTATGAATTTTGGCAAAACATATCTCTTGGACCTTATATCCAACACTGCTTCAAAATAAAAATCAATGCTTTTTCATTAAAAGGCATTTTTCTCCTCAGACAACTGCTGGATATCATACAGACCCCATGCAAACATAGTGGTTTGTTAGAAACTAATGAGTTAAAAAGTAAAAAATTTTCCAGTCACTAGGTCACAAAAATGACCCTATGCTCTGTTTTCTGTGGAATATTAACCATGAAGTATTATGTAGTTAAAGGTGACGGAGCAGCAAGTTGCCTAACATTTATGAGCCAATCCATCAGCTCCATGACTCTCATCTAAAATAGTTTTGTCTTCCTAGTAGAGATTACTAAAATTCTCTAATGCCTGTCACCTCACTTCTTAAATTATTTCCATTTTTAAGTCAAAATTCTTTGTTTGCTTTTTTACTGAGTGATCACTTGAAGTTGTTACAAACTGACCACCAGTCTTCAGAGTTTCAAACAGTATAGCAATACCATTTTATAAAGTGCATGCTTCATAACCCATGAATATTAAAAAAATCCCTCTGATATCCATTCTAAGCCAACCTTCTCTAGCCTCTCTTATAATTTTTTCTTGGTAGCAATGACGTTACAACTGCAGTACAATCTTTTATTGTAGTATTTTGCTGAAGGACCTCATCATAGAGGACTAATGAAACTTGTACTGGGGAGCTTAAAACCTAAACCACTCTTCTGTAATAGTTAAGGAAGAGAAACAAATATGCACATTGCTGTGCAGTTCAGCGTACTTGCCCATCCATAAAGGAAAAATCCAGAGCTAAATTTCTCCAATAGCCTTTCAGGTACTCTTTATAGTGTCTAAAGTAATCAGAGTTTATCTGATTCAAGGAAATTATTTTTTCTGATGACCTTATTTCACTTATTTTGGTGGCCCTGCTTACTTGAATCAGAACTGTTTAATGTTACACTTTTCTGAAACAGGAGTCAGAGCAAGGCCTGGCAGCTAATTTAAACCCAAGCTTCTAAGCAAGCTTGGCTGCAATTTTTAAGCAAGTAAAGGAAATGGCACATAGCAATCTATCTTAATTTTTTCTCTGGGCTGTGTTCTGCCTGTTATTACTATAAGCTATACTAAAAAAGAGGAACAGCTGATTCTGGCTCTTTGTTAGAGGTAATGTAAAAAGAGCATGTATAAACATGAATTTAAATAGAAGCTATTGATTCATTCTATTGAACCCACACCCCTGTATAGTCTTACTTTAGACTTCACCACCTTGTTCACAAAACAGATGGCAAAAAAAGGAAGTGTAATACATGATCATCGATTTGCACAGAGATCTGTGGGAATTGCTTGTGTGACTTCTTGAAAGCTGCTTAATTTGGGAGTCATCCAGTCAGAAAACAAAAGGAATGAAATTATATTTTAACACACTCAGATAGCATTTGTGAACAGTGAATTTTCTAAACAACAGCCATTGTGAGCTGCGAATCCACACGGCTTGGTAAGTTCATACAGCACATCCAGTGAATAGTGAAGAACAGGTAGATTTAGAGCTGGTGTAAATCAGTGCAGATCTACCAGCTCCGTAGAACTGCGAGTTAGACCCAGTACAGAAGCTGGCTCCAAATTTGAGAAAAAGAAAGGAAAAACATTTTCCTGAGGGTAATTTCTATAATTATTAGCAGGATATATCCCCAGGCTTCTGAGCATAACAAACTGAGCCTAAGGAGAACTCTACTGAATGCCATAAATAAAGACATATCTATCTAAAAAAATATACCAGAAGACTTCTGTGGACTAGCTGTGTTTTCGTGTAAAAATATTTAGCAGATAGCACCTTTCTCCATAATACACCCGCTCTCCAGGAATGCTCAGCATGAGCTTGTCGTGGCTTTCTCTACCAGAACCTTGGACAGCAGCAAATTTGTTCGATTTACTCTTTTAACCCATTGCCTCTGAGCCTTTCAGGTCTGTAGTCGTCTTCCAAGGGTCTGTGGAAATTACCTGAGAAAATGAAACGAACTGACAAAAACTGTAGGTTTGCACACTGTTTTAAAAAAGCAATCTTTCAGAGTATTTCCCAAAAGGCCTATTATGTAGCTCTATCTGTGCTATGGCAAATGTGAACTCATCTGATCCTGAAAACTGCGGGTTCCTATAGTTGTCCAATATTGGAAAGAAAGCTGTGTAGAAATACCAGCTCCATCGGTCCAGTCTGAAGAACCATGGTTGAACGTTTGGTAAATATTGGATTATAGAAAACAAACAAATCTGTAAATGCGCTTGGAACCATTATTTTGCTGATAAATATGTTTATCCCAATGTTTTGCCCTAGCTTATGTGCGAAGCCTTTCATTAGTGTTATCTTCTGGAACTGGCTTTTCAGGTGGTAGCCTAGATTTTGCACCCAAACAGCTGCACCTTAGGATGTCCTTATGCAGTCCTTGTTGATTTTTTTAAGTCCAGGTACCCACAGTCCGATGAGTCTTGTGAATGCGTTGTCCTGGTTTCAGCTGGGATAGAGTTAATTGTCTTCCTAGCAGCCGGTACAGTGCTAAGTTTGGAGCTAGGTATGAGAGGAATGTTGATAACGCACTGATGTTTTCAGTTATTGCTCAGTAATGTTTAGTCTAAAGTCAAGGCTTTTCAGCCTTTGATGCCCAGCCAGCAAGAAAGCTGCAGGGGCACAAGAAGCTGGGAGGGAACACAGTCAGGGCAGCTGACCCAAAGTGACCAACGGAGTATTCCATACCATATGATGTTTTAGGAACTGCGGCAGGCGCGTTGCGGAGGAGGGACTTCCGGGTTGGTCGGTCGGCGGGTGGTGAGCAGTTGCATTGTGCATCACTTGTATATTCCAATCCTTTTATTATTATTGTTGTAATCTCATTAGTGTTATCATTATTAGTTTTTTTTCCTGTTCTATTAAACCGTTCTTATCTCAACCCACGAGTTTTACTTCTTTTCCCGATTTCCTCCCCCATCCCACTGGGTGGGGGGGGGGGGGTGGGTGAACGGCTGCGTGGTGTTTAGTTGTTGGCCGGGGTTAAACCACGACATGCGTTCACAAGGTTTCCACAGCAGGTGGTGGGGCAGTAACACGTAACCTCTGTGCTTTCTCCCGACAGGAAGCCTCATGTGCCTACGTGCTGATCGTGACGGCTGTATACTGGGTCTCTGAAGCAGTACCTCTTGGTGCAGCAGCCTTAGTACCTGCTTTCCTATACCCACTTTTTGGAGTAATGAAGTCCAGTGAGGTCAGACCAGTATGCACTTTTTTATCATTTAATTTTCTTACTCTCAGTTAATTTTTTGAATAAAACTAATCTTAGTGGACTAGCAAGACTAAGAGGTATGGGAAGAAGTGGTGTACATCTTGTAATGTGTAACTTGGGCCAACCAGCTCTTTCTTCTACTGAAGATAGATACAGGGAAGGCTGTATTAGCCAAGAGAGGTGTCCATCCTGTCAGCTACTGCATCACCAACTATTCCCAAAACCTATTGTATCAAAGGATCCCACCTTCCCCTTCCTCCAACACCAGGTAAACAACAGTTATGGAATAAACTGTAAAGTTTCCTTCCAATTATATTTATTATAGGTAATGTGTAAGACTAGATAATTTTGTTATCCAGGTGAATGTCTAGTCCTTTGTCCAGGCTGTAACCTTAGTGCTGCCTTGTAGCCATGAGTTCTAAGGCAAAGGTGTAGCTGTTCAAAAAAGTCTCTATGAGTTCTGAATTTGCTTACTTGACGGTTTTGGTTTTTTTAATGTTACTTTCTTCTATGATATGCCAAGAATTATTTTTTTTTTCATTTACAGCTTTTTTTTGCCTGCTTTTTCCTCTCTTATTTTGGGCGTTGGGGGCATCCTACTTGATTTACAAGGACTAGAACACAGAAGAGTATATAGCAACCATAAAATTGTTGATTTCTAACACAATCTAGCACTGGGTATACCCATAAATGGATAGAGTCAAGCATGAATCAAGAGTTTTATGACCTGTCTTATTCTTCCCAGTGGTCTAACAACTGTGTAATATAATCGGATACATTTCCATACTACACAGTTAAATATTTTCAAGATAATTTTTTCTAACATAAAGGTAAAGTAGTTACGCATTTTCATTACAAAATTCTGCAGCATATTGGAAAGGGAAAATTTAAGGGCAGCCTAACAGAAATTCAATGTAATATCAAATTAAATGACAGTGAGACTACTGCAGAGAATGCATTATTTGCTTTAGGAACAGAAATAAACCCCTGTATTTTAAAATAAACAACTCAGATGCTGCTGCAGTGTTTCCAGTCTGCTGTTCTGGAGTGCCAAAGAAACCAAGGGCCCTTGCCTAGCAGTTTAAGGTACAAATATCTCACAGGATCTTAAGAACATAAGCCAGTGTGTTGTATATGTGTATGTGTGTATTAATAAGAATATTAGTATTCACTTGTTTCTCCAAAATGACTGTGAAAGGAATAAAGGAAAACAACAGATTCTCTGTGCTGCTGGCTTGATGGCTCCCTTCATTCAGTTCAAGATCTTTTTTTAACAAGGTAGCAGGAAAATAAAGAAAGTTAATGAGAAAGAAACCAGTGGATGAAAGCCAAAAAAGTGATATTTAAAAGTTCTGGCACACAACTGTGATGGCCAAATCTATTTAGGTCACCATGGGTATTTGTTAAATAAATATAATTAAATACTCAGCTTGCTGCAGCTTTCACAAAATACCATTAGTGTAATTCTTGCACTTTTACGGAGTACCATAAGTATAACTGAGGACAATGGAAAAAATACTGTGTCTACTAATTTTAATTGTTTTAAAATGCTGGCACCTACGTTGGTTAGTGGAATAGTTTTAAATTGAAGAAATGACGGTTTTGGAAAAATTTTCAAGCAACAGTTTGAGAAGGATTGCATCGGAATGAAATGAAAAAATTAGCTAGACTCCAAGTATCTGTTTGTAACTTTTATTTTCTCCTACTTGTTTGCTTTCACACAAGAGAGTGTGTGTGTATGTGTGTGAAAGCTTTAGTTTGCATCATTTGTTATTTTTGTAGTCTCTTCACAGAACACCTCATATCTTAGCAAGCCCCACATTCAAGAATGCTGCTTTAGAAGATCATGCATGGTCTCTGAATTTTTTCCTGAGCCAGTTGATGATTTTTGCTCATCCCTTTTAAATTAAAGTTCTCTTTTTTAAACTTTGCCCTTTTTTCCTGATTCAATGGAGATAGATTTCCATTGTGAAAAGTTGTGGCACAGGGTTTGTGGATCATCACAGCAATATCCCAACTTTTCAGTATTGCATTCAGTGAGCCTGTCCCAAAGGACTTTTTTCTGAAGCTGTAGGTTCTAGGGATGCCACATTTTGCCCAACAGTTGAACAAGATATAAGAAATGCAAACAAGGTAGACAATGACATCTCCAAAAGCAGATGAAGCACGTGAATAAGCTGCGTTCAGTGTAGATGTTTGTCTGTGGCTGTTTCAGTCTGGGACTAGCTGGGTATGATTAACTGCAGGCAGTGAACATCCTGCTCAAAGAAGTAAAAGCTCTCTTGATGTCTAGAAAGCTGAGAAACCTACTAATAAGTGGGTATACAGCCTTGTCATTTGTAAACACAACATGAAAAAGATTAAAGAGAACGTTTTGACTTACGAATTCTTAATTTTCTCCAGCTCCCCATCATTCTTTCTGTAAGGGGAAAAAATCCACAATACCATATTTCTTCTCATTCAGCATGATCTCTGTGTAGGGTAGTTACTGCTTTTTTAACTGACTCTTTCCCCTTGCCCTTAATGCAGGTGGCTGCCGAATATTTCAAGAACACCACTTTGCTCCTCATGGGTGTGATTTGTGTCGCAGCTGCTGTAGAAAAGTGGAATCTCCACAAGCGAATAGCCCTGCGCATGGTAATGATGTCTGGAGCAAAGCCGGGCATGTGAGTGAACCTTTGACTTTGGGGTAGGCTGAGGCTGACAGCAGCAGCTTGAAAGAGCAAATAACAACTCCAACTTTCCCACCCATGCGTACAAGCTAGCTTGGTTTGGGGCTCTTTTTCCTACCCAACTTTCCTTTCAGAGTTTGAAAGCTTACAAATTTTCTCATCCTCTTTCTGCCACCTCCTACGCCTTGGCTTGTGGTCCCTTTGCTTTCTATTTTTTACTGATACTGATTTCAGTCTCTCTGTTCCTTCTTTTCCTGTTGTTTAGCAAGAACAAAAGGATGATTAAATCCTGGGTAAGCTGGAAATCACTGTTTCTCACGTCACATGCTGATTTCCACATTGGGCAGCAAATGGATTCCAATGATACATTGTCTTATGACAGTTCTCAGCACAAGGCAGCATTTTATCTGCACACATTATGATATTTTGGCACCCACAAAAAGAAAAAGACACCGTGTAGTTATCAGTTGACTAATGAAAATGTTAGGCAAGGAGGCCTTTAATATTTCTGAAAGTGCCTCAAGAAGATTTCCCTGTGTTGTACTCCAGGTTGCTTCTTTGCTTTATGTGTTGCACCACGGTGCTCTCCATGTGGCTTTCCAACACATCCACCACAGCCATGGTGATGCCAATCGTGGAGGCAGTGCTCCAGGAGCTAGTGAATGCTGAGGAGGAGCGGGAGGTCATCAGTACTGCAGGCAGCACCATTATTGAAGAAAACGAGCCAATAGGTATTTGTCAATATTGGCCATTCTTTTCTCATTTGTTTATCAGAGAGTCAGAGTTGTCTGACTTGTACTGCCAAAGACCTAGTCTGTAGTCTTTGGTTTTGTACTCTGATATTTCTTTCAAAAAATGAAAGAAACTTTCAGGATGTGATGGGAGAATTGGAGTTGGGAAACTATTTATGTTGAATTAGGGCATTACTGGAGTTTGTGTGTCATAAACTCTTAGGTCATAGGACTTTACAGGGCTGGAAGGAAACCTCTGAGAAGAAAGTAAAAGGAATGTAGAAGAGGCCCAAATGTGTGCTCTGTGATAATCCCATACTTGCCCATTCTACCCCTGCCCTCCCAGGCTGCCCAGGACAGAGCAGGTGCCACGAAAAAAACTGGTAAGAGCTCCAAGGTTTGTTTTGTTCATTCCTTCCCAGAGAGAAAGGGTTTGGGAAGAAAAGAATCTCTCTTTTCTTTCAATTCACAGATTCCAGTCTGAAAATGATGTCACCTAACCTTGCCTATTATACATAGGTACGATAGTCTTTTAATTGCCAGAGGCATGTGATCGGGACAGTACGCCACAATAAAATGCTGCATAAGGGTCACAGAGTAACTGAGATGGTTTGGACAAGTTTTGTTTGCAGCAGCTTCTCCAGGTTCAGTGCTGTGGCCCAGAGGCTCAGCTCAGTTCTTAGCCCAAGGGCTGTTTTCTCTTCCTTCATTGCAGGTCTCAACGAAAAGCATGGCCAACCTTCACTGGAGCTTATCTTCATCAATGAGGAGTAAGAATGAACCCTGTACATCACGACTGGAGATTTGAGCCCTACACAGGTTGCAATGAGCTGAACCCAGGAGTAGAGCCAGGAAGGGCAAGCAGAAGCTTACAAGTGAATGTTTCAGATGTGACTGACAAGGAAGGCTTATATGAGAAATGGGATTAATGTAATGATCTGATTCTCACTAAAGCTTCCCAGTATTCATTTATTTTTTAACACTATGGCCATTTTAGAGAGAAGGAAAATGTTTCTCAGGGTTTGAAAGATCTTCTTTTGAAGTTTGTGTTTGTGCTGTATAAGAGTTCTGTCCACAGATTTTTATTTCTGTTCCCCTGAAGGAATAGTGATGGAGAGGATCCAAGCGCAGTATGGAGTGCCTACAGGACATATCCAGAGGGAAGACTCTTACAGAGGATTCCTGAGGAAACTCTGAACTGTTAAAAACATTCAAGAGAGAGATGGCGGGGGAGGAGAACCAACAAAAAACACCCCTCTCCCCCAAAAAAACCCTGTAAAATATTTCTTTTAATATAGACAAAGTTCTTCAGAAGTTTGAAACACTAGCAGTTTCAACCAGATCTCTATTTGCAATAAAATCTAGTAAGGTGAAGGTAAAAAGGGTAAATCAAGGAAAGGACTAATTTCTTTGTCAATTCATCAAATTAACCAGCAGTTCAAGATACACAGGGGAATATACAAAGTTATAGTCCTAAAACTATAGTATAGGCTAAATCCTGACGAGCATCTTCTTACAAGGTGTGAGAATAAATTGCACAGTCCCTTCTTGAGCTCCCTCTATATTATACACAAGTGTTCAAAATAAAAGAGAAACAAGTTCTTGTTACACCTTTAAAAATTTACTTTAAGCCAAACATCATTCAAACAGCACATGTTGATGACTTTAAGTTAACTTGCAAGATCTAAATAGTTTTCTCGTTAGTCTGGAGACTAATGGGTTCTCCAATATTCCCTCTGTTATCTCTTTTTATCCCAGCCATATTTTCTGTGCAGTATAGAATCAAATTTCCAGTTTGGCATTGTGCCATTAATCCCTTTAAGCCCTATTGAAGAATATGTGTGGGATATTTCATAACAGAACTATTACTAAAATAGTATTACTTGAAAAAGAGCTTGAAATTTGGCAGGAAAAGAAAAGTAGCACATCTTCTGGAATTAAATTGGTTTTCAATGTCAAAGTTCAGTGGATTGTTTGCATGGTCCACATACCACACAGGACAGATTTTAGTGAAAGCTGTAATGTAGTACAGGTAGGTGCTCAGAAACAGCATTGGAGAGGTCAGCAGAGGAAGAACTTGAATAGAACAAGACAGTGGTAGTGCTGGATTGCCTGGTGATTCACTCCACTGTGAATGGAGTGCATTCCTAGAATGGGGTATATACTACCTAGAATACATATTTTTTTCTTGCACGGAGGCGGAATCCCATTGCTACACAGCTAGAGATACAGCTGTGAAACATAATGATGACTCTTATGTATCTGGCCAAGACACCACATAAAAGGTACTTATAAATGGTATTCTCCACCATTTCAGTAGACACTAGTTCTCCCACAGATGTTGCCCCTCCTACCCATGATGTGTGCCTTTTGAGGGAGCTGGGTGAACAGGCAGTTTTAAAGTATATTTTCCTTTCTTTGTTTTTAGTGCTACTACTACCGACTTCAGCTCACTGATGCACTCAAAGGTATTGTCATAGGCAGTATCTTCTGAGCTACACTGTCTTCTAATGCAGGAACCATCAGAGCAGAGTCCACACAGCTCTGCAACAAACTGCTGTTTCCTTTATTTCAAACAAATAGTGGTTGTTGGCAGAGAGTACGTATTGCAGAATGTCCTGCTTTGTATTTAACCTATCAGCTTGCTGACACAAATCAAGTTGGGGAACATAAGCTCTGTAGTGTTGTATTTATTGCTGGACATCCTGAGATCCAGTCAGTAAACTAACAGTTCCATATGGTTTCTAGCAAGTTCAGATATGACCTTTTATTGTTCAAGTATTGCCAGCTTCTGCAGCTGAGACATCTCAGTTACTAGAACAACCTACACATATCACGAAGTCATAACCTCTAGCAAGGGACCTGTTAGATTCTCCTACATGGCAGAGGGAAAAGACCTAAACTTATTATAATCTGCCTTCTAAGATCACTTTAAAATAAAATCAGGTTGTTGGGTTTTTTTGCAATTTTTTTTTTTCCCAGTGTAAACTTTACAGCTGAAATTTTAGTGTGGGGTTTTTGTTTGTTTGGTTGGTTGGTTTTTCCAAAAGCCCACTACCCATGACCTTTACAAAGCATCATAAATTCTAATCTAAGTGCTCTAAATTCTAATCTAAGTGCTCCTAGGAACAGAAGAAAGGCTAATCTAAAGGCATTTGCCTCCCTACAGGGTATGAATGGTGTGCACATGATAGCCAATCCTATTGGAACAATGAATTCTAAGAGCAATGGGCAGCACCTACCTCAGGTAAGATGTTAGACCCAGGGGGTGAGGGAAATGACAGATGTGAACATCACCTGCTCCCCACTGCTTCTTATTTGTTCCTTGTAAGCTGTGTTACATGGAATCGTCCTCCATCATCTTACAGCAGTCATGGCTTGGCCCTTTGCTAGTTCTTCCTCCCATTTAGATGCCCCCAGCACAGGTATTTTCAGAAGACTCTCCCCCAGTGGCTAGTACAATTCATTTAGCTTTATATTCAGTAATGTGATCACAAGTTTCCCTTCTTATTTTTTGTTCTACCTACTTTATTTCTGCAAAGCCTCCATGGAAAATAGCCCAACTCAAAAATAACAATCCCTGACACATAAAATCTTACTCAGAACTAAACCAGCAGCAAGCATGGGTCATTTAACTGTTCAGCCAGTTCGTTAGGTAGTCTTACTATCGACCTCCTTTTTGTCTTGCCAAATATCCACCGTCAAAAGTCTCCATTACACCAGTTCATTGCAGTATTTCTGCTTCTCCTGAGTGGATCCAAGAAGCAATTGGTGTTTGGACTATTGCATAAGTTGATGTCCAGGAAAGATCAGGCTAAAACCATCACATGAATTTGCAGTCACAGATCAAAAGAATCTGAGTGTATGTTTACAAAAAAGGGCTAATGTGCTGCTCCTGACAATTTCTTCTTATACCCATTTCGCATACACATTCAGTGGTTATTTTGTAACTAATATACTCACTTCACTTTTAATCTACAGGAATTTTAGCCAGGGTACCGTCACAATGATTATGAACCTATAGCATGACCGATTTTACTACATAAAACCAAATCCAAATTAATAAATTTAACAAAGCTATCTGAACCACTTACTGCCTTTTTCCTGATCCTAAATTACAGGCTTGGGTTGCATGTGAAGTGCCTGGAAGCACCGTGTCTTTTTTTTCCAGTACAAGAACTTGATTTACCAACATGGAGACTTTCCTGTCACTGCTAAGAAAGCTTCTTTTGGAGCAATATTTTCCTGTAGCTTTTTCTTCCATATTCCCATTGCTCAGCCTTTTTCATGCCATTTCTGAGGCTCCTAGCACCCATTCCTAGACTCCCTGAGCCAGTATAAGTGCAACAAGTCCACCAAACATTTGTCTGGTGGCTGCTCATAAGCCTCAAGGATTATGGATTCCTACTGCTGCAGTGCTGGCATCCCGCCCCTGCAGCCCACAAAGGCTTTCCGTATCCCACTGAGATTCCAGTCAGAACTGGAGCTGGCCAAAACCATAGCCAGAAGTCCAGTTACTCTTTGTCCTACATTTCTGCCACAGACAAGGCAATTTCAGGCTCCTGGACAGGTTTCTAGTTCTGATCCCCATTAATCCCTGTGAAGAAAAAACTGACCCCTCTTACACAAACGTGTTGTTTCTCCTGGACCAGTATCACCATGGCATTAGAGCAAGTTGGGCTTCTGTTCTCATCACCTGCTTTCTTTTGTGAATGTACCCCCTCACAGGCTCAGATACTCGTCCTGCCTCCTAAGCCCTCAGAACTGGGTCTGAGCACTAAGTACCGATATCAGAGCAGACATGACCACATGGTCTGTAAATGCCTCTCACTGAGTATCTCCTATGCGGCAACTATTGGAGGACTGACAACCATCATAGGGACCTCCACTAGCCTCATATTCTTAGAGCACTTCAACACGTAAGTGATATTGTGGTTGTGTAAGAATGGTGGTTGGGTCATTATAATCTCTGTGGCTTTCCCCGTAGGTTATTTAGTACCTCAAGGAACCCTTGTAAGGCAGTCTCTCTGAAGGCAATTTTGTTTCCTCCTCTACTCTAATGTTATTAGTAATGGTTAATGGTTGAAAGGAGGAGCTTAAGT
The DNA here is from genome assembly GCA_013401275.1 of Pandion haliaetus. Classification (NCBI taxonomy): domain Eukaryota; kingdom Metazoa; phylum Chordata; class Aves; order Accipitriformes; family Pandionidae; genus Pandion; species Pandion haliaetus. Next base: position 61,268 of record VYZV01020029.1, on the reverse strand, counting down.
TAATATATATCCATGTCTTTCTCTTATGCAAAATAAAAATAATTCCTCAGCATGTGGTAACATTTAAGTTTCTTCAGCAACTTCTTTTGATTTTACAAACTGACTATCATGAAGGCAGCAGGCACTCTTGAAAAGTAAACACTAAAGCCATGAAGATACAGCAAAGATGACAAAGATAAATACTCACAAGAGAAGAAATATCATAAAATCAGCTTCAAGTTGTTCTGTGGGTTCTTAGAAAGCGGATTCTTATGGTGAACCTAGAGGCATCACTACTATTACTTGGGCTGCTGAACATATAGTACAAAAATAAATAAACTTAGAAATGTGGCTTTACACCTTTGCTTCAGAGAAGATGAGAAGCAGCTCTGATCAGCTAAGTATTTCCTTTATCATATATGTCCAGGGGTGTCAAAGTCATGAACATTACCTCTGTCAGAAGACTGGTGGTAATTGTCCTCATGCACAGCTATGCATGCAAGCTCAAACCTTATTCTGATCATCCACTGATGCCATGGTATCTTTCATTTCTCTCTCTGAAATGGTGGTAGCAAACAAAGGTAATTTTGGAAGCCATCCTTAACCCAAGGATTTGGGTTTTACAGAATTTCCAAAGATCTTGCTGTTACGACTGTTCCATCAAGGCATATATCAGACATCTTTGTCAGAGTCCAGCAGACTATAATCATTATTTGTGAGGTCCACAATAAGTCATACAAAGAGATTCTGGGTGAAATCATTCTTAAGTCGGCCAACACTAAAAACAGCTTTAACAAAAACCACAGGTAGGGCCAGAATTTTGCTCCTGGTAACTCTAAGGGGTTTTGGAGCTGGCTAGACAATCCAGACCATATGGTCTTAAAGGTGTGAAGTGCTATAGGCCTATCTGTTGGTCAGGTGTGGTCAATGATTTACATCCTTTGGCAATTGGTTTCACTGTGCACATGTAATGCAGCTGTTGCAAACACATACTGATGCAATTTGTCTATCATGCCATGACAAACATATACATACACTATATTACATATAGTAATATATATATACTACATTACATATGTACTATATTACATATATTGTGTGCATCTATGTATGTTGGAGGTGCCTGTCCTTTCACTGTTCTAACTTCTTGTGCATCCTTTTTTTTCCTTTACAGCCACTACCCAAATGCTGAAGTGGTGAATTTTGGAACCTGGTTTCTGTTCAGTTTCCCCATCTCCCTCATCATGTTGGTTCTGACTTGGTTCTGGATGCATTGGCTGTTCTTGGGTTGCAAGTGAGTGCAGGTTGTTCAAGATGCCTGGATTATGAAAGCAGGGCATCTGTGGCTCCTCCAGAACATGCCTCATAAAGATGTTTCCAGTTTCAAATGACAAAAGCTAAGGCACAACTTCCTCCTTCTTGTCAGAACAATTACTGGAGGAAATCTTAGTGCTTAACTGTGCTGCATAGACAGCAGTGTACAGTATTGCTGCTAGGTATTGCTGATGGAAATCCTTACTATGCATTCAACTGGTTTTTTGACTCTCATGACCATGAGGATTCTGTTGTGGATGAAAAATATTAAAAGTCCTTTTGGAAAAGTACAGCTTAAAAAATGAATAGAAAAATAACTGCAAGTGAACAAGTTACTTTTCGGATCTGTCCCCAGCTCAATGAAATTAATGTAAGACCAGTTAAAAGTAAAGGTAACTAGACTCCATATATATTTCTCTTTAAAGTGGAAAGGACTCACAGCCTAAGACAAGAGTACACTTTGATACCAGTAAGTCCCTTAGCCCCAAAATAAGAACAAGGCTCAGACTCCTAGTTCATTTGTACCGTGTATTCTCTTTGCAGAGGCACGCAGCAAAATTAATGAAAATTGACTAAATGTGTGCATTTAGAGTGGATTAGTTAATCTGCATTAAATTGTGGTGTAGACACATTTACTCAGAATTAAGTGGCCTTAATTTGATTTAGTTTACTCTTAAGAGTAAGCTGAACTGACATCACTAATTTATTTCACCTAAGACAATGGATAAAATGATGCTTGCTGCTGACCTTGACTAGATTTGAAGAGGTAATTTAGAGGTGAATAGCTCTATGTCCTTCTCTCAGTCAGTCTCCTGAGCCTTGTAGCTCCAAATCGAAAGGCTAAAATAAGTCCTCTTTTTTTTTTAATCTTGAGAGGAAACAGGCCCTAGCATGACCCTCAATTACTGGCTTTTATTTTTAAATAAATATAATTGAAATTCCACATTGCATCCAAGACCTTATACTGATTAATGTTGTTCTAAATAATACCAGAGACTGAAGCATTACCAACTTTTTGCAAAGTACTAGTTGATTCCAAGCCTCCTTAATCTCTGACTCTTGTTCACTGCAGTTCATTAAAGAACATATTATGTTAGGAGCTTGGCTACAATACTCTGCCTTCAGATCCTCCTAAGCCTAGAAATACTTGTAACAAGTTGAAACAGCTGCCTAATGCCTGTGCATAAATGTTTACTGAATTCCCGTAATGTTCATGCTCTTTTCCTAGGAAGCCCAGTGTCATCAATCTGTTCTTACTTGACCCCCTTGGAATAACGTCACATGATTTTTAGGCTCTGGACTAGGTCAAAGGGGAAGGATAATGGACCCACCAAACGGTTTTTGCCAGCAAAGCAGAGCTAAGGGTAGAATCATTGCTATAGAACTGGCCCTTATAAACCATATAGCTCTTCAGCTGCTTTACTGCTGGTGGATTTTACTGGAGTCTAACAGCAAGGTTTGCAAGGGAATTTAAAGACTTGTAAGTGCAGAGCAGTGCTAAATGCACTAAAAACAAGTGTTACATAGGTGTCCATTTACAAGTGAAATGAAAAGCCTGTTTAAGACTTTTTGTTAGCCAGACAGGGCCTGCCCACATCTTGAGCTATGCAAATTCCTTTGAGGCTCTGGCCTTAATCGGGCACATGGAGGGACATTGTAGTCCATGGTTTGGCCAGTGCTATGGCATGGATGTCTAGTGGGGTACCAAATGAGATATTTAAATAGAAGGGACTATAAAAGCAGGCCATTGTACTCCCATAGTACTTCAGTCACTGAAGTCCCTGCTGCTGCAGCCTATTTTAGACAGAGGGTACAGCTGGAGCAGAAAAGCAGAGATCTGTGGCTCAAAGCACAGCAAAGCGATGCTACTGGAAAGAATAAAAGGAAAAGGTTAAAGTGAGCTTGCAAGTATCTTAATTTCAATTAGGAATGTCAAGGCTTTGTTATAGTATGAAGGAAATTTGAATAAACTAAGGACTTCACCTAATTGTCATACAAATGTATAGCAGGTTTAAATATATTCAGCCATGAGATGTGCTTGTTCTTCTATGTCCCTGGCAGAAGCACAGGTATTTTTCACCAGGACAAACCACTAGGCTGATTCCCTTGCCCTCTGTGGCAGAGGCAATCTGGTGTTACAGTGATTGTGCCTGGTTTAGAAACAGCTAGTATTAGCAGAAGCAGACAAGTCGTGAAAGCTATTGGGAACCTCAGCACAGCTTTCCCCCATTACTTACAGTGAATCCTGAATATTTAAGTCAAACCTGGGCTCAAAAGCCAGATTGAGCTCCATATGTGTTGGATACCCCTGATGCAACTGGAAAGCATACAGTTCCCCCATTTAAAAATCTGTTGATAGCTGGCCTCTGTTACAGTCCTTCCATGTGATGATAGAAATTAGCCCCAGCCTTTGGAGGTTTCTGGCACCAGTAAAATCTGGCCACCGCCAGCTGTTTGAAGAAGCCTACAGAAAGAGAGCCCAGCCACAGCTCGAGATGGCTCAGTGATACCAGTGAGTATTAGTCAGAGCACCCTGGGGACCTTCCTACTATGTCTAGGATTGATTCTCAGAAGATCTGGAAACTAGGCTCTGCAAAGGTCACATGCAGTAATTTCCCTTCCCACTGCCATCAGGCCTTCCCTAAGTCACATTGTCTCCTAACAAACAGCCCCTGGCAACTGGAATTTTCAGTTTGCCTATTGCTGTTATTTTTTATGCCTTTTTCTTTTCACTTGATGCCCTTGTCTAATTTTACTGTGCTATCTCAGTTTTAGAGAGACCTGTTCTGTGAGCAAGAAGAAGAAGACCAAACGGGAAGAAATGTCAGAGAGAAGAATTCAAGAAGAATATAAGAAACTGGGAAATGTTAGGTAAAACGGACCTGCCTTCCTCAGGAAGTTGCCTCTCTAGGCAGGACCATCCTCTCATATTGCCCTCCATGTTGCCTTTGGCTCATGTAGATTATTCTTAAACTGTCAGCTCTTTCTACTCCCTTCCAGGATAGAAGTAGAACTAAATGCAAACATGAACTAAAATCGAAGACTTTGTTACACGCATGCATTTATTTGCTCATTTATTTATTTCTAAAAAAAAAGGAAATAAAAGGAAAGATTCAGGTTCATACCAGGGTCCAAAGGTCAACTGAGTCAAGGTTTGTCTCCACCTTTGAACTAAACCATTAAAGGACCCCCCTTCCCAATTCAGGCACATACTTACTTTGGTGGATAGAAGTTCACTGTTAGTAAAGGCTTTGCAGCAACCTCCCATGCCATGAGATGTCCAGCCCTTTCAGTTGCCCATAATCTTTATTCATGGTGGCAAGAAATGTCTCTTGAAAAGATTATTTTGCAGATTTTTCATTTTTCAAAAGGCATGATACCCCATAAAATCCATTCTTCCCAAAACATTTTTGTGTTGTTCAACTGAAAGATCGACAAATCAACTTGCTGAATATGATCAACTCTGAATCTAGACTGTTGTTCAGACTGTGCCTAAATATGAAACCATACTTAATTTAAATCTGTCCTAAATTAAAACTCAGTATCCTGAAGCCACCTCTTATTTATTCCACGTGTTTAAAATATCTGTGCTAATTTACATTGTCATTTGCTCTTACACTTTCTACACTTTTAAAAAATGCAATACAAAGTGTTTACAGTGGAATAGTTACATGAGCTTTACCTTGTTAATACTTTTAATCAGATAACAATGAAAATACAAAACAGGCATTTATAAATATTTTCCTTCAGGTCTTGGGCATGAATTATTGAATTGCAAATACAGATAGATATTTTTAGCCTAATTTTTACTGGGTTTAGATGGTTCTCAGCTGGGAGAAAAATGTAAAATTCTTTAATTCAAACTAATCTTCCTTTCTATTTTCCTATGGTTTTTATCCTTTTTTTTGGAACCAATTTCTACTTCGTTACTTCTTCTGGAACTTGCTCTTGGGTTTTCAGAAAGACCTTGGATTTAATTCCTAGTTTGTTTTTTTTTTTTTTTTTTAATTTTATTTCTAGCTATCCTGAGATGGTGACTGGATTTTTCTTCATTCTGATGACCTTGCTTTGGTTTACTCGTGAGCCTGGTTTTGTACCAGGGTGGTCATCTTTTTTTGAGAAGTAAGTGAAATTCCCTAAACAAATGCACAGGAAAATGGCCTTGCTTCTTCTGACTTTCTGCAATAATTTTTGGCCTTAAAATATCATCAGCACTTTTAAGAATGTGTGAAAAATGAAGTCTTTATTAAAAAATTAGGATTTTTGCTTTTTAAACTTTATTTCTTCACACAGTGGCAAGTTGTATTCTTTCTCAGTAAACAGTGAATTAAGTAGGGAAAGTAAAATAAATGTATTTAAAATGTAAAACAATAGAAAGGTAAGATTCTGAAGTTAAAACATTTTAGTGCTTTTGTAGAGAAGCTGTCACTGGAATAGATTGCAACTATAATTCAAATTAACTTTTTTCAATTTTATTTTGAAATAATAATTTTTGACAAAACATGTATTTTTCTGAAGATAAATTTTATCAAGATGTCCATTTCAATTAAATATTACACAGAATGGTGAATGAAGCAAATATTTTTTCTTTTATTTTAAATGATGTTAAAACAAACTATATTAAAAGTGACTACAACACACAATGAATATCAAAGAATAAGTGAGTTGAACTTAAATTTTCTTTATGTTTTTACTGCATAAAATTATTTTAATTTTTCATCCTAATTTTGACAGAAAAACAATTTCTAACATTGGGATTTCCTGCAGATCTCTGGAGTTTGGCACTCCTCAAAATACTTTTTCAGAATGAGTTTTAAACATTTAATTTAAAATCAGTCTACACTTCATTTCTAAAGGATCACTTGGGTTTGGCTTTTTCCCAGAATATGTTTACTGTTTCTTGCTTCTAGTAAACACACTATTTTTCTGTACCTCCAAGTTAATAGATTTGTAAACCAAAAGGGATTTCTTTTTTTCACTGGAATGTTAAAAGTTGTTGAGCAGTGATTGAAGTTGGCTACAGGAGTCAGTTTAATAAATGGGAAAAAAATCCAATTTGTATCCTTGATATGCAGACATATTTTTCTACTGGGCTGTTAGTAAGACTTCAGAAGTGGAAATACAACTTAATCTGCAACAATTTGCTTAGAGCCATGTACCTGTTTGGAAATGTTTCTGTTCGCATGTTTTTATGATAACCCCACTGTTTCTTTCCTAGGAAAGGTTACCGGACTGATGCCACTGTCTCTGTATTTCTTGGTTTTCTCCTTTTCCTGATTCCAGCAAAAAAGCCATGTTTCGGAAAAAGGGAAAGAGGTAAGGAGGATGCAGCAAGAAAGAGATCTGGCACATTTTCCAGTACCTTTAATGACATTTTTTTCTCTGTAAAATGTCCCAAAAAGAGATTTTTACTGTGGAAGGTCAGGGTTCAGTTCCTCCTCTGATACCAACTCTTCCTACATCAACCCCCCTTTTTTTGTTGCTTTTATTCATATTGTCTCATCCAGCAGATGACAAATGCATCTTGTATCTGAGGCCACCATCTCTTCTGTGTTAACAGAGTTATCAAAATTTAGGACTGAGTTTTAGGAAAGGTTCAGATGGAGTTCCATGCAGAGAACTATAATGATTGTTATTTCACATTCACATTTGGGTTGCACTCAGTGGTATTGATTAGTTTGCTGTGCCAGGCTTTCAGCAGTCCTGTATGAAAATATAGTTGCCTGCATAGAATCTTATGTAGAGATTACAGATGTATATAGATACGTTTATTTTTTATACTCACATACATTAAGTAGCATTTAAGAAAAATGACACTCTCTAACTCCTACTTCAAGAAAATACTCAGGCATCTAAAAAATTAACATCCTCAGATAAAACCTAGGGGCATAAATGCACTTTATCAAGCTTTATGTCCTACTGGAGAGAGAAAATGCCCTTCTTTGAGAAAATAATCCCATTGTAACTCCATTTTTGTAGTCTACAGATAATTTGCACATATGTATACACAACAGAGCACATAGTCCCTCAAAAAGCTATAGATGAAACACAGGGGTTTATAACTATTCATGTCAACAGAGCAGCCAGGGGGAAGTCAGGACATTTGGAATTAATATGCTGCATTTTCTGAGATGGAGCTAACCAGAGAAATAGGTTACGCACTTCTTCACCTCTCTCACAGATTGTTCTCAAGATGACTTCCATGGATGTTACATTATTCCTACTAGTGTGAAAAATGTGAAGATCTTCACAAAGAGGCCAATGTAATACTGGTCACACACTTGCTTTATTTTGATACAGGAGATGGTGAAAAGTCAACAGATATTAACACACTGGATCCCATCATTACCTGGAATGACTTCCAGAAGACCATGCCCTGGGAGATTGTAGTGTTGGTTGGAGGAGGTTATGCCTTAGCAGCTGGGTGCAAGGTATTGACTTAGATTTTTATCCTCCTTCCTAAAAAAATTATAAACCTGCACTTTTATCCTTTTGTATGCTCCCCAGTTTGGATTTATGATGTGGATACTTCCAAGATTGTACCTAACCTAGTCCCTACTCCCTGCATTCAATGGACAGCTATCTAGCTAACAAAAAGATCGTTAGGGCTCAAGTCAATTGTGTAAGCATCTGCCATTTCAGATGCTTTAGAATATCTAGATATTCCTGCAAGGCTGGCAGACATGAGACAGGATCTGAGGGAGACCTCACACTTTCTCAGCTAGCAGCTAACAAGACAGAGGGGGAACATCTCAGCTGCCACTGGATGCTCCTCTTTAGGCAACTGACTCAAGCTCCTAGCACTGACTGGACAAATCATACCCCAGGCTCTACTGACTATATCTACACGCTGTGTAATTCATGAATACACATCGAGCTCTCCTATAGACTCCTACACACAGAAAACTAAATTTGTGTATTTTAATCTCAAAATGAATACTATGCAGACTGTGCAATCCTTCACCACCAGTTTGCAGTACTCCAGTTCACATCCTGAAGAAAGAGGGAAGATCAGTCTTGGTGCCTTTTTAATGTTATTAACTGCCAGATGTATCTTCTCGTTACTATGGACAACTATTTATTAGGCACTGCAATGAAATCCAGTTTACTGAACAAAAGGAAATGCAGAAAGCATTGACCTAAACTTCATTTATTTGCTGGCGGGATTCTCTGATGAAACTGCCCTAAAGAGAAGAATCTGTTTTACAAACATACGAAGTATTTAGTAATTCTTACACTTCTATCCTTTCCGCAGACCTCTGGCCTCTCTACATGGATTGGACGCCAAATGCTCTCCCTGAGCAGCCTTCCCTACTGGGCTGTAACTCTGCTGGCTTGCATTTTGGTGTCCCTGGTAACAGAGTTCGTTAGTAATCCAGCAACCATAACCATCTTTCTGCCTATTTTATGCAGCATGGTGAGTAAAAACAATGACATTTTTAGTCTGTTGTTTCCTGACAGGCTTGTGGGAATGTTTCAGGACGTCAAGGTATTGGCATTCTGTTCACATGAAACACAGGCTGTTCCCAAGCTACTGTTCTGCAGTCTTGGGCTTAGGAAAAATAATAAACTCAGGCAGCCAAAAGCATATTTTAACACCAAGAAATTTATTCAATACCTTTCAGACAAAGGGAAAACATAGCTGCTGCACTGAGGGATTTATAGTCTAAGTACAAGAAAAGGTGACGATGCAATCAACAAGATAGGTGAAGTCCACATAAAGCTTGAGTTAATTTTTTCAAAGTTATTTAAAATGTGTTGCTCATTAGTTAGTAGTCACCCTGCCCTGGAATAGAGTGAATTGTCTTCCTAGTAGCTGGTATAGTGCTATGGTTTTGAGCTAGGTATGAGAAGAATGTTGATAACACACTGGTGCTTTCAGTTGTTGCTAAGTAATGTTTAGTCTAAAGTCAAGGATTTTTCAGCTTCTGATGCCCAGCCAGCAAGAAGACTGGAGGGGCACAAGAGGTTGGGAGGGGACACAGCCAGGGCAGCTGACCCAAAGTGGCCAACAGGGTATTCCATACCATGTGACATTATGCCCAGTATACAAACTGGGGGCAGTTGGCCAGGGGAGCGGATCACTCCTTGGGAACTAACTGGGCATTGGTAGGTGAGTGGTGAGCAATTGCATTGTGCATCACTTGTATAATCTAATTCTTTTATTATTACTATTGTCATTTTATTAGTGTTGTCATTATCATTACTAGTTTCTTCTTTTCTGTTCTATTAAACCGTTCTTATCTCAACTCACCAGTTTTACTTCTCCCAGTTTTCTTCCCCATCCCACTGCAGGGGGCGGGGAAGTGAGAGAGCGGCTGCGTGGTGCTTAGTTGCTGGCTGGGGTTAAACCACAACATACCCACTCACTACTTGTAAGAAAAGACTGTAGTACTGAATTTTATATCAGATTTAAATGTGTTCAAGGGGGTGATCTAGTAAGCGTACTATCATACAACATGGAAAGCAACCTGGTCTAGTGGAAGGTGTCCCTGCCCATGGCAGCGGGGTTGGAACTAGATGATCTTTACGGACCCTTCCAACCCAAACCATTATATGATTCTATGAAAGCAGAGATGTTTGTAAGGGACCAAAAAAGAATCAGGAGACTGATAACAAAGGCAGAGCAAAGAGATACAAATTTCATTCTATATTTGAATAGCAGTTACAGAAAACTGTCTTATTTCTTTTCTTTTATGTAACGTGAAGCTTTTCTCACCAAGAATGCAGGCCATTAATCATGTTTCCCTATTATAACAATTTTACAGGATTGTCCCAAAGTACATTGTGTGAACAGCTCTGAGGTAATAGGAAGATATGGTTAGATGAAAATAAGTAATTATGTTTTTATGGCTTCTGAGTTCAGATTCAGTTCTGTTCCATGCGGAAAGAGACTCTCCTAAAGAGAAATTTAGAACAGTAAACTACTTTTAGTAGTCTGAACTGCCATCTTAAGGCAGTCCCTCTTTTTTGACTGTAAAAGTAACCTGATGTTAGCCTTGTGAATTCCCTTCCCTTTCCATCTGACATAACACTAGGTCATAGCAATGTAAATGAAAATGCAAAATTTCACCATCACTGAAGGCTGCAGTGGAAGAACAATTCTTTAGATCACTGTAAAGACTATTCCATCATCACTGCCTTCTCACCATGTAAGACCATGTTTGGACCACGAACAACTAGTTTTCTTAACCACTGTTCAGGAGGCCTTTACATAATGGCCTCAGTATCTTCAGTAACTGAAAGAAGTAAGTTCTTCTTGTCAAGCTGTTGTGTCTTCTCTTGCATGAAGACTGAAGTGGCAGTCTGTGTTAAGATCCAGAAGACACAACACAGAATGACATGGAGAACAAGTGGGAGAAAGAGTAAAGGGGGCCTAACAGTAGCAATCTCCACCCTCCCTTAGTGGGAAATGTCTCAAGAGAAATCACTGGAGCACAACCAGCTCCAAATTATAGCACTACTCTGCTCTAAAAAAAACCCCAAACCAAACCAAAAAGGCTTCCACACTTAAGTTTAGAAACTAGGGAGATGAGATTCACAGAATCTTACCTTCGCATAAGGGTCCTTTCATCCTAATTGTGAGCAGTGGCTTTTATTGGTTAAGTGAAACACCCCTCTCCCTCTCTCCTTCCAGTCAGAAACCCTGCTTATCAACCCTTTATACACCCTGATTCCTGTCACCATGTGTATCTCATTTGCGGTGATGCTGCCAGTGGGTAATCCTCCAAATGCCATTGTCTTCAGTTATGGGCACTGCCAGATTAAAGATATGGTGAGTCTTGAGATTGGGTATATCCTCCCATGCTTCATGCAACCTCAACACCTTGTCCCCACATCCTGCAGCCAATAATAATAATGATGATATTGGTGCTAATATAAAGTCATATTGATCTGCACAGCTGTTATGCAACCGAGCTGTCAGGTTAAGAACATGCACACCTCTGCTGTAGGATACACACCTTTCTCATCTTTAATTTTTATGAATGTAATAGTCTAAAGAGGTATCAAAGAACAGGAGTACACAATCCTTTGCATTGACCTGTTAAGACAAGCATTGGAGAGCATGAGAAATTAGATTTATCACATAGCTCCACAGTAAGTCATGTAGTTATCACCCTACCTATGTGTGGTATAACTCTCCATTCTAATTATCTGATTGAGAAGTTCAAATGACAAACTGAGCAGTTTTCCAATAAGCTGCATCAACCTCTGAATATCACTCCTGAATACTCCCACAATGTACACTCTGATACGTAATACTCACTGTGCTTTTTTTGGCTCTAAGAATCAGTATACATAATTTATCACACTATTTATGCCAGTATACATATATACATATACCCTACTGCCTTCTTTTTCCATGTTAACTGTTTTTGATCAAGTTGTCATTGATCATGTTCTGATGATTTTGCTTTTGTAGGTGAAGGCTGGCCTGGGTGTAAATCTGATTGGCCTGGCTGTTGTCATGGTGGCAATCAACACTTGGGGAATTAGACTCTTCCAGCTGAATAGTTTTCCAGAATGGGCAGCGGTCAGCAACGTCACTAGCCAAACATAATCTCCAATGAAAAAAAAAAAAGAAAAAAAAGAAAAAAGTGCAAGACCAAAGCGAGCTGGGACAAAATATTAAACATACATTGTACATACGAAAGAAAGGAGAAAACTTGTGCATACATAGAACGAGGATCCATAGCAAAACCATGAAGAAAATCCACAGGGAGGTCTTCTGCGTAAGCTTTTCAGTTCTGAAAATCAGCATGAGTTAAAAGGAGAGATTAGCTTTACTCCTCTACTGTTGCTTTCCCTGTGATACCATAACTCTGAAAAAAACCTTTCCTCCAAATTCTCTGCCTATGGCTTTTTCATGCCCTAGAACAATTATGCAGGACTTGTAAAACAGGGGATGTAGGACTCCAATGGCAGAAGATAAGTATACATACATTGGCGGACTCAGTAGTAGGATATTCAGTCCTACCATTGACTCCTACAGTGAATGAAGTCTTATTCCCAAACCCAGAGTTTTGTGAGCCTACTCCTTTTAAAGGCAAATTAGTATTCTGCTTTTGAGTTGACTCACCACTGTGTTGGAAAAAACCACTTTCCCACCTAACCCGTATGGCCTGGACATAACTACAGCTACCAACTACTAGCTACAGCACTTCAAAGGGATAATAGAAACCACCAAACAGATAGGAAGAAGTCTCCTCAGAAGGAGAATGTTTTTTTTTTTCCACAGCACTAGTATAAAGTTTCCAATATTGCAGCACTTGCAATCTCTGCTTTGGAAGGAAGAGCTTCAGAAACTGATAGAAAGTTTTGTTCAATAACTTCTTTCCTTATCATTGAACTGCAGTGGAAGCTTTTTCAGCAGGGGAAGCTGTGACCAGCAAAACCTTACCAGGCCAACAGACCCATTGCTCTCCTCTCTCTTTGGCTGCTGTTTAGATAGTTATGAAGTTATGATTTCCCTGACAGAGAAAGAACAATCTAATCCAAGATGGCACTCAGTGCTGCTCCATGAGTAAGAAGGGAGAGGGCTGAAGCGGAGTGGTGCTGGTGTATCTCCTCATCGTGCACTTGAACATCACATGCACCTGCTCTCTAGCAGCCCAGAGAACAGGAACTTCAAATGTAGGAAACTGTGACACAGAGCAGATAACTACCAAACCAAAAGGCCAATCTCTGCAAAATGAATGCCCTGCTTTTCTGACTGGATCCCTGTGATACTGAGTAAACCTTCTCTTGTATTATGTCCTGTTTTTAATTTCTTTAATGTCAATGCATTTAAGCTGTATATTAGGATGATTTGATCTCATGTAATCACACTCATATATATACTTTAACGAATTTTTATGCTTTCCACTTATAATCTAGGCTCTCTAGATGTTAGTGTGAATGTCTGTTTTGCAAAAATAAAATGTCAATAAAATAAATTATTCACTACTGCACATTCTGGTGCTCTGTAAGAATATAAATGGGACATATTTCACCTCATAACCCACCAAGCCCTTAGGAAAGGAGCGTTGAGACAGCAGGAGGTGTTTGTTTACTGCTTCTGTCAAAACGGAGGGGTCCCACAGTCTGGTCTTGGAAATAAACAGATACAATAAGAGGTCATAGGTTGGCAGACGGGGAGCAAAATGGGAAAATCACAAAAGCATGTCTTAGCCCTTCTACCAAAAGCAGAAGGCAGCATCCTTTAGCAAAACAAATGCTATTCATAGTAGTTCCTGGAAACTTCGTTTTGAAAAACAAACTGTTTCTGTGAATCACTGCCTCAGTGCCTCCCCACGCCCTCCTAATCCATGAAACCAGACCTCAGCCTCACTTTTTCAACTCTTCTCACCTCCCCAATTCCTGTGTTCCCCCTATCCTAAGTGTGCTGCTCCACTGCACGCCAGCATACAAAACTCATGCCTGCCTCTGGGATGCAGATCCTCCACACCACTCCAGCTCCCCTCCTTCGGTGTCTTCCTGCTCCGCAGCAAGCAGCTGCTGCTGAGCACAGACCCCGACACGGTGCTCAAAGCAGAGGTGCCCTGGCCTCCCTCCCAGCACAAGCTGCAGTCTCCCAGCAAACTGCACCCAGTACTGAAGCCATTGAAGCAGGAGAAACAGGCTGCAACGCCTGTCCACCAACATGGGCGACTTTCTTCAGGAACAAGCACTTCAGTGGGTGGGGGTGTCTGCAGTACCAAGGGTCCTGTCCCCACGCACAACAAGCAGGACATGACTTTGCGCACAGTCCCCAAAGTTACTTTCAGCCATTCTCCCCCTGCCAAGAAACTCTCTTCCTAGCTTGTTCTCTTCTCAAGGCTTTAGCCGCTCTGCGCCTTTTACTGTGCACTCATCTTCTAATCCTTTTCACATCACGCTTCAGCTACCACCATCTTCAGATTGCCTAGCTGCTCAACAACAAATCACTTTCCACCCTCCTAATAGTTATTTCTCTGCTCAGCTCGGTTCCCAACAGGCCTTGCTATCCTACACCCTTCCCAGGGGATATGAACACGGGATATTCTCATTTTCAAGAGACGAGCAGCCGGCATGCCAATCCGCTTTAGGGAGACCTAGGGTTACTCACAAATCAAACAGGGTGACCACCAACACCCTTTGGTAGTAACACCAATAGCACCAAGTAAATGGAAATTGCTTAGTGCTGCATTGCATATGTCAAGCGATATTTCTTCAGAAATATTTCCATAAGTCACTGGCATAGTTTGTCTCACAAGATTGGTGCAGAGAAATTTGGAGTGGACTTGGGCTAGGACTTTCCCCAGCAGCCTTCCCTCCCGTTTTGGTGCTCTCAGCATGCTTCCATGTCCACAGCTGCTGGCACTTGTCACTGCCGTGTCCCACCAGGCATTTGCAGGAAGGCAGTGCGCTGGACTGGCCCTTTTTCCATATCAGATCGGTCAGTGCATGCACCACAGTCAGATTCTGCCCTTAGATGTACATGTATGATTCCCTTCATTTTACTGAAGACATAAGAAAGTACATGAGAAAGTATTCAGTGGCAGAATCTGAATATCGCAAAGGAAAATAGCAGCAGGTGAACAAGCTTAGGGTTGGACAAGCTGCATGGCTCATCCTCTGACAGCAGTGGGTGCTGATTGCTGCTATTTTTTTTTTAATTAAAATAAATGGCAAGTGGACAAAGTGGGATATTTTCACTAGTAATTTATAGCATACTGTCACTCAGCTTCTCTACCACTAACTAAAGTTGAAGTATTTTCTTCAGAGGGGAAATAAGCCTGATTTCAAATTAAATGATTTCCAGATGCTTTTAATATTCAGCACATACATTAAGTCCTCAAAACAAAAGTTCTGCTTTCAGCCCAGAATTTAAGACTCCTATCCAAAAAGTATAATCACATTAACTAGTAGCAGTATACTATTTTATCTTATAGTTTTATATTACCTTTTCCTAGAATCCTATTAAGGCTACATATATTTTTTTTTTCACAGTGATATAAAGCCTGAACAATTTAACTGAAGTAACAGAGGTGATTTATACTGAGTAATTCTTTATTCTGTAGCTGATATAGTGATGTTTTAATTCTCAGGAAAAAAAGCAGAGCATCATAGCTGTACTTAATACTTGTACACGGGTTGTTCAGTTCTCTCTGGTTTGCAGAAAATGTGAATAATAGAATTTAAAACAGGCCCTTATATTTTTTCATACACTGATTAGGATCTCACTACTTGGGTTGCATCTTTGAACCCAAAGCTGCAGTTGTCAGAGAAGGGCTCTAATCAGTGTGATGAAAGGTTGTGGAATCCCTGTTCTCACACAGAAAACCAACAGTAGGTTCCACTCCAGCATTTGGGCTCACAGGGTAGGAAAGTTACTAGTGTAGTTATGGTCTGAGTTGGTGATTTACAGGAATGGGGTATTTAGGTATTTTCCAGGTGTATTAAAGTCTAAAGCCAGAACTGACTTTGGTGGGAACAACTATACTGAAGGTAATTTATGAGATTTATTTTTCAATAAAGTAAATTTGACCTTCTGTGATTAATGTATCTTTCAGGTGAAAAAGCAAATAACTTCCACAGCTATTTTATCTCTGTAAAATTCAGTAAAAATTACTTTGGCTTGGGACTTTGTAAAGTAAATGTTAGCATATACCACCGAGAAGTTTAACAAATAGAACTAAATATCTCTTTCTTATCCCTCTGAGGCAAAAATAAAAAGAGCTGTACAGGAAATTTCCGTATGGAGTTTACCAGTAACATATGTACTCCAATATCCACCATCACTTCCTAATATTCAAAATAATTCTGCATCACATACAGCAGATATTGATTTTTACATATGAATACCAATTCACCATCATGTTTCGGCAAACAGAGATATAATCTAGGCTTATGAAATCAACTCATTAATTCTGAAAATTCCTGTTTCTTCCTTTGCAACATTTCAGTTTCACCAGTAATCTAAGGGCCACCTGTAATGTGGTCCAACTGTAGTCTGGGCCCTTCAAAGCACACTTGCACATGCTCGGCATGTGTAACAAATCTCTCCAAGAAAGCAAGTGTAGAGCAGTTGCAACAGCTGTTGGTGCACACAGCTGCTAGCACCACAGGATAAAGGAGAACCACTAAGGAGAACCACGGTGGAAAAATTCTGCCTTCACAAAGGCAAATTTTTGGAGTGATACCACAACCCCCCGCAGCATCACCACTGAGAAATGTCTTGTGCTGCCAGATCAGCACTATGTTACTTTACTCATCAGAAATCACTGTGAAGAGTGATACTCTACATTAACAGGAGTCATGTATCTTTACCTAAATTGGTAATAAAAGTTTCCGATGTAGATGATGCTACCTAATGTAAAAATACAGAGTTGGCTTCATTAAACTTTTCCCTGTCCTTGAGTAATGCCTCTGAAGTACAATCCATCTTTACAGAAGGCAGCTGGAGGTACCAGTGATTTAACTGAGTCAAGTGGGGTTAGGAAAGTCAGTGCCAGGGTCCTGAGAGCCTTAATGGCCCTGGCCAACCTCACCTGAGACTCCCACCCATACCTTCTTTCCTTGGGCC
Source organism: Pandion haliaetus (assembly GCA_013401275.1). Lineage (NCBI taxonomy): Eukaryota > Metazoa > Chordata > Aves > Accipitriformes > Pandionidae > Pandion > Pandion haliaetus. The sequence goes on along the minus strand of VYZV01020029.1, from coordinate 44,428 downwards.
CATGAGTCCCAGTCGAGCACAGATCTGGAGCTCTAGGTTCCTGTCTGCCTTTGACCTTGTCTCTTGGATGGATGCTGAGCTTGTGTTGTAGCCTCATCACCAATCAACTCTTTGGCCCCATCTCTTTTTGCTCAATAGACTTCTTGGTATGGACCTTATGCCCGATTCATCCCCTTGCTGTGCCTCAGGCTGACAACGGACCCCACGACCAGACACTGGTGCTGCCTGCTGCATGCAGACCTGTGGGGCTGTGCCCCGCTGGTGAGGACACTGACTGCACTGGGATCACCCTTGGCTCCCAATTTTGCAACAAGAAGGGCCTCTATAGGCACACCAGCATTGCAGAGGAGCTGGGCAATGTCATTGTGGCAGGACCTGCGGACGCGTGGAGAGAGGAGCCCATGCTGGAGCAGGTTTTCTGGCAGGACTTGTGACCCCATGGGGGACCCACGCTGGAGCAGTCTGTACCTGAAGGACTGCACCCCATGGAAGAGACCTACAGTGGAGCAGTTAGTAAAGAACTGCAGCCCATGGGAAGGACTCACGTTTGAGAAGTTCAGGGAAGACCGTCTCCCATGGGAGGGACCCCACACTGGAGCAGGGGAAGAGCGTGAGGAAGGAGCAGCAGAGACAATGTGTGATGAACTGACCACAACCCCCATTCCCCAGCCCCCTGTGCTGCTGGGGTGAGGAGGTAGATAAAATTGGGAGTAAAGTTAAGCCCGGGAAGAAGGAAGGGGTGGGGTAAAGGTGTTTTAAGATTTTATTTTATTTCTCCTTATCCTACTCCAATTTGATTGGTAATAAAATAAATTAATTTTTCCCCACATCAAGTCCATTTTGCCCGTGACAGCAATCACTAAGTGATCTCTCCCTGTTCTTATCTCAGCCCACGGGCCTTTTGTGATAGAGTGGCTTTGATGGGCACCTAGCATCCAGTCAGGGTCAACCCACCACAGTATGCTTTGATCAAGGGTCTGAAAGAGTGGAGGAGGTCATTCTCTGTACTTGTCCCTCCTACTTGTCTATAGCAGTCCATCACCAGGCATTGTTAATAAAAGCAAGGAGACTATCTTTCTCGTACTTTTCTTTGTCCTTCACATCCTGCATAAGACTATCAAGGGGACTCAGTGATTTAAGGCACCTTATAGAGTTGATAGGACTCTTCTATTTTACAGCAAAAAAATTAAGTTCCATTTGATAGATTGTTGAATTAATAAAACTTACATCTATTCAAATTACTGCAATATTTTCTTCAGAATTTACAACAGAATTTGTGCAAAACTATGGTTTCCAAATGCAGACTTTGCTTTCCACTTAAACAGAAGAGGATGGTGCTACAATACAATGTGTATTTTCTCACACACCAGGGTTTTTAGTGGCAGCAATGGGTGAAGAGGAACATACCAGACAAATAATAAGGGGGTGTCACGTCCCAGTTTCTCAGGTCAATGACTCAAGTTTGCTGATTCCCAGGTCAGGATTAAGGTGAAATGACACCAAGGATCCTTTAACTCACAAAACTAAATTTTTATTTGCTCACAGCAAGAATTGGCATGCTCACCACCAAAACTGGTATGCTCACAACAGAAATTGGCACGAGGCTATGTCAGTAAACTGTGTAACATGCTAACCATACATCACCAAACACGTACTACAGGCCTTGCTTATTTGGGAACCAGTTCAGGGAAGACAGTAAGGAGAACGAACCCTTCCGTTGAGTCACAAGGTTCAGAGTGGACCCCCTTGCTTTCTACACTCCTGCTCAGTGAAGAGCCTAGGGGCAGCTGCATCCACTCCTAGTCCCAGACTTAGTCAACGGTTTATGTCTACAGGGGTGAGGTGCAGGATTACAGAAAAAGAAAAGGGAAAGAGAGAGACAGACAAAGAAGAGAAAGATATCACCGGTCCTGGGTCCAGTGTTGGTTCAATCAGCCGAGGGGTCTGGTTCCAGTGGGCTTGCACACATGGGGCTTCAGTTTGTGTCCTTTTATCATCCTTGACCCTCCTGCAGGTGGGCACTTGAACTCATTAGGCTAATTAGGTAGCCTTTGGGCCACGGGCTTGGGGGTGGTTTGGGCAGTAGCTTCCCCTTCCCTGCGTGGTGAGCTGTCCTGCTCAGCACATCAGAACAGAACGGGGAGCTGTGCACCCTCCAGCAC
>VYZV01020029.1:5762-36437 GCA_013401275.1 Pandion haliaetus | reverse complement strand
ATCCACTCTGATCTAGGGGCTCCTCTAAAGCAGGAAAGCACTGTTGGTTGGAAGCAGGGCACAATCTCTTTTAACAATGGTGCAAAATCATGGTTGTTGCAGCGTGTCTGTGCAAATGCGCCTTAGAAGGAGAGCAAGAGCAAAACAGAAGCACAGGTCTTGCCCTGGACCCTATTTGCCAGCTGAGAAAAATCCTCAAGTGTAACACCACTCCTGGAGTGAAATAATTTCCTCTCTTCAAAGACAGGTGATGACATTTTCATTCAGCAGCTCCCCAAGATCCTAGATTTTATTTTTATTGTTATGTTTCATAAAAAGTAGGTCCTATACTATAAAAGCTCATTTGCCTATTTTGGAAGGGGACACTACTAATATTGTGCCTTCATTCACTGTCGGTAGAAAAATCACTCTATACAACAGCTGAGGCCAGTTCTATTTAAGAAAATTATTATTGCTTATGTTCACTGCTGCCAAAATAAAATATTTTAAGAAAAATAAAACCACTGTCCACAATAACAACTTCGCCATCACATACTGACTAGCCATCTTTTCCATGCCCAAAGCAGGATACAGTACAGCTCATCTTTTCAGTGATTCAGACTGCTTAAGCATCACCAGTGAAAAGCTAGCTATAGAAAACTAAAATTGATTGAAAACTGCCAAATGAACCATGACTGCAAGTTACTTCAGTATTTTCTTAAACAGATTTTTGGTCTTATTCTTTGTTTACTATTACTTTTTAAGGAGCTTAGCTTTAACAATTCAAGAAAAAGTAGAGTTCTTCTTGTGTGTACTACACTGGTTATCACTTGCTCTTGTGGTTTTAATCATCACTTAAAGAAGTACTCTGGGAGATATCAACAAACATTGCACTGATGTAAGCCAGACTTGTGATTCCTCTTAATGCAGAGCATCATTGTAGCAGAGGAAAATTTCCTGTACCTTTAGCACTGTCTGAGAAGTCACTTGAAAACACAAACCTGGTCCTTGTTTATTAGCAGTTTTCTAGACTTTCACCCTAGAATATTTCCAAAGATGGGACAACTATCATATTCTGCTGTGTGATAAGACTTACTTGGTACAGATGGTACTGACATCTGTACTCCCTTTAAGTGTACTCCTTTATTGAAAAGTCTAGCACCGCATTCAAGAGCAATACACCCAGTTACATTTACTTTTATAGTTGACAACTGAAGCAGAGCAAAACATTTCACTATTTAGACTTCAATTATGCATATAGCAAAACACATAGGCAATAAAAATTGCACGTTAACTAAGGACAACAGGCCTGATGTAGAGTTCAAGGTCTTCCAATTTCTACCCAGCATCTCAAATTGCATTTTAAACAAATGTTTATTTTATGCTTAACTCTGGATAGCAAAAATACATGGTTTACAAGATTATCCCTTTATCTCCCTGTTACAGCCCTAACAAGGGAGAGCAAAAGTCAAATACCAACTCTATACCCCAAGAAGGAAGAAACCCAGAATGAGTATACCTTTTTTCTAACTTTCAGGCACTAATTAAGAAGTCATAATTAATGAGGTTTTCATCTAGCAGCTGCAACAAAAAACCATTGGCAGCAAGCAGTAGTCGATAAACAGAAACATTGAGTGACTAAGCGTATTTACTCTGAGTGTTTTCAGTGGAGTGGAGAGAAACTTTAAAAGACAGCACAGAAATAACTACGGCTTTTATAGTTGTTATTACATTTTATTTTGAAGTTGAGATAAAAAACACGCCTTATTTATTAATTTTGTAAAAACATGAAAGACTCTTCCCAACTTAAGAGTAGGCCATTTCTTCTTGCTCTGTATCAACACTTGGTATGAAACTTATTAGCCAGCTGAATTACTCTTTCCCCAACAAAAGATCAAAGAATATCACTCACGGTTTGTACTTACTGAGATATACTTGAACACAGCTAAAACCCTTGAGTATCCCTTACAACACTAGAATGAAAAACGGGAGACTGTCTCCATGCTTTGTTACAACAGAAACCAGCATCTTTTTTGGTCAGGCAACTTACTTCCACACTTGGCAGTAAAAATACCACCATCGATTAAGTATTTAATGAAGAGTAGCCAGGCATCTAACTTCAGACACTAACAAGCGTTTAGGGGAACGTACAGAAACACGGAAAGGAATATGAAAATGAGAAAAGTAGGAAACCATTTAGTCTATTAATTCTGCTGTTGTTAAGGGGATTTAATGAAAGGCAGTAATGAAAGATGAGCCCTTGCCATAACTTCCATATGTAAAAATCCCCATCTCCAGTGATAAATATTTAAAGGCGAGCAAAATGGTAAGGACCGCTAATACGAAGAAATTTGAGCAGCAGGAGGCATTACCGTGAGCAAGCAAAAATCAGCTGAATCCCTAAGGCAAATTACGGGCACCAGCTAGGGAAGAAACAAGGCACGAACGTCTCATTCTCCGAGCAGCTGAAAGGCACCGCTCTGCGGGGAGCCGGGGCAAACCCGGCGGGTACCGAAAAGCGGGACCAGGCCACGCAAAGGGTCAGGGCGGCTTTGAAGGGGCCGGAGAAGGGAAACGGCCTGAAGCCGCACGCACAAGGATGCTGCGCTGCTGGAGAGCCAAAACCAGGCGCAGTCGCCCCGTGTAAGCAGCTTCATGGCCGCGGGGGCGAGTCTCGCCACGGGGCAAAAGCAGCCATGGCGCGCAGCGCCGGGCTGAGGGGAGAGGCCGCTCGCCCTCCCGTCGGGCCCCCCCCGGAGCCCTCCGCGGGGCGCCGGTGCGGGCGGGAACCGCACACAGACACTTTCCTCCTCTCACCGAGGAGCGGCCCCGCCACCACCGCCACCGCCCCAGCCCCGCCACCGCCCCTGCCCGCCTCGCTCCGCCCCGCGCGAAATGGCGGCGCCGCCGCCTCCCCGCGGAGCCTTACCAAGAACTGCAGCATGGCGCCCGCTTGCCTGCCTGCTGGGGAAGTCAAGCGGGCGGCGGCTCCTCTTCCGGGTGCCGGCCCGCCCTCACCACAGCCGCCGCCGAGGGGGGCGGTGTGAGCCCAGCACCGCCCGCCCGCGCCTCTTGGGCGGCCCTGCGGCTTCTGCTCCGCCAGGCCTTGGGTCTGCGACCCCTCCCGGAGGCCGACGCTTGAGGCGGCCGCTCCCTGCCGCTTTGGGGATAAGGAACCGCGCAAAGAGGGCGGCGGGCCATCTTTTAAGGCCTCCCTCCCGCTGCTCAGGGAGGCGTCTGGTGCCGGCCGTCGAGTCTGCCGCTCGTCAGGGGCTGCCCGGCGGGTGCCGAGCGGTTAAATGAGAGCTCGAGTTTTTACTCTGCGGGTAATCTCAGGCTGGGGTCTTCAAGGAAGGACCAGGGGAAATAGGCATCTAGATGCAGGTGAAATCCTGTATGATTTGGGAGTCCTCTGCCTCAGTGCTTGGGAAATCTCAGCTTCCCGTGCCGGAGAAGGCTGAAAGAAAGGTTTCCTTTTTTTGGGTTTTTTTTTTTTTTTTGCTTCCCTACTCAGCTCTCGCTAGACCACGTCCAGGGTAGCCATGGCCAGCTTTTGGGGCCTCAGTGTAGGAAAGACTTGGACAAGTTGGAGCAAGCTAAGCAGAGGGCCCCGGGAGCTGATCAGGGCTGGAGATCTCCCAGCGAGGAGAGGCTGAAGGAGCAGGACTCCTCGAGTCATGCGGGGGCACCTAACAGCAACCTCCCAGGGCCTACCAGGGGGCTGTTGGTCAGGTGGAGCCAAGCTTTTTATAGCTGTGCACCATGGGAGGATGAGAGACAGCAGGGACAAGAAGAAACAAGTGGACTGGGCTGGATTTAAGGACAGACTGTTTTGTCACTTACAGTAGTCAGGCAGGCAGTTGGCCCAGATTGCCCAGAGACTGCACTGTCTCTGCCTTAGGAGGTTTTTGAGACCCAGGTGGGTTAAACCTTGAGCAACCCGCTCTAAACTCAGAGCTGTCGCTGCCCGGAGTAGGAGGCTGGACTAGAGATGTCCTGAGGCCCCCTCCCACCTGAGATCCCACAAGAGCTTTCAAAACAACTGTGTTCCCTTTTTTCTTTCTTTTTTTTTTTTTTCCTAGCATGATTAGAAAATGAAGAGTAGTTGACCTTTGTGAAGCAGTGGTTTTAGTTTCTTTTAATGGCTATGCTTAATTAATTGAGATTTGGGCAGTAAATAACAGGGAGATTTCTTCTGCTGAAAGTCAGTAAGAGATTGCAATGTATTACAAATCTCTTTTTCACATACCATTTCAGATTTAAAAAAAAAAAATCAAAACACGTGGCTATTGTGGAACTATTAGGCAACTCTACCCTGAAAACAAGATTACTCAAACTAAGCCTCTGTTCCCAGAAAGCTCAAATGCTCCGTCTAATAGAGAACATGGAGCTTCCTGCCTTTCTGGGGCAGGTACCTTGGTGAGGCATAAAGTGTCTTTTGCCATTTTACCAAGGGAAGCACAGAAAGATACTAAGTAACTTCTTTTTTGGTCCTGGTGATTCTGTAGTGAGGAGCTGGACTTGAGACAACTTTCTCCTGCATTTCGGGCTATCCCAAAGCTGCTGTATTGTGCTTCCCTCCCTGGGGCAGAACTGACTTCTGGAAAGGGCACGCAGAGGTTTGGGTGGATGTGGCACAAGAGACAGGGTTGGGATTCCTTGCCTTCTGGAATGGCACTCCCAGAACTCTTGGAAATGAGCTTGGTTCTAAAAACAGAAACAAATCACCTGGTAATAACTATTTTCCTAATGCTGAGGCCTTCTACACGTGTGCAGGATCAGAGTGCTGAGATAATATTACAGACTCGAGCCTGAGCACATGTCAGGAATCAGGAGGAGGCAAGGCTTTTAGTAATAATAATGCCTCCACAGTATCACCACAGGGAGATAAGGCTTTTCATGTTTTCTGCTCATTAAAAATGTTATTATGCTTAGACTATAATGAGTACAACATCTGTTACACAGTCTTGGCTCAACAGTGTACACAGTTGTTTTCCTACATGCCACGAATTTCCTCTGTGACATTTAATGGGGCAGCCAAAAAAAATTTTTTCCTTTAAAGTAAATCCATTCCATTTACATCAGCCAATGCTGAATCATTTTTAGTTAGAGACTGTAGAGGATTGGTATGGTGGATGGCATACGTTATTGGAAGGAAGAGCTCAGTCTGACAGCTATAAATGCAACTATTGTGCTTTTATAGCTAGGGAGGAAAAAAAAAAAGAAACAAGTCTTCTGTTTTTGAGCTTCCCCAAATATACCTTCACCTCAGACCAGAGAGTCTTACAAGCAGGCAGCACTTACTCCGACCTGGGTATCGTCTGTAATTTGTTTGGAGTGCATTTATTTGATCTTGAAGAAGAGAAGGAATTGGGAAGAGGCACACAAGACTCCCCATCTCCAACACCACTGATGCTGTTGGCAATGTTCAGGGGGTGGAAGGAGTCCATTGTGCTACATGGTGCTGGGTTTGTTTTGTCTGCTTGGGGGTGGGTTGGTTACATGGCCTGCTTTTCATTTGCTTTTCTTTTTTCATTCTCTGCTTGTCCTGCCAGAAGATGATAGAAGGTCATAATCCTTCTCAGCCCAGGGGCTCAAGGCTGTCTGGGTCTTCTTTAAGGTAGCTCTTGCAGCTTCTTCTCTTGCAGCTACCAGCTATTGCCACAGAGATTGGTAAAAGCATGTGGAGAATAAGCATAGGGTGAGGAGCAGCAGCCCAAATGGGAGTGCATTGAGCTTGTGTGATACTGAGCTGGCTGCACTTGGCAGAATACCCCAGGTAACCCTGGACTCAGAGAGGCTGACAACTGATTTACAGCATCTTTGCTTTAGCTCCTTCCACCTTGCCATCACACACACAGAGTTTAGGAAATTGAGTCTTTTGTGTGGGAGAACAACAGGTCCAAATCCAGAAGTGTGAATATCTGCAGTGTAAAGAAGAATGTAAAAGTCATAGAGCACCTGTGAGATCCCAGGAGCTACTGCATGCATTCAGTTAAAACCAAGCTGAAGTGCTGAATATCAAGTACAGTGAGTTCGTCAGTCACCTGCAGATGAGATATACAGATAGTCTGATAATTTTGAACAATAAGTATGTGCAGGCAAGTTGTAAAGGCCACAGTTACACCTATACATACAATGAACAATCTCTTTGAAAAACAGATTGTCCCTTGTAACCAAGAATCTGGAAGAGTAAGCTACTAAAAATGAGTAAGGTTGGAAAACTCATCTTCTAACTGAGATAGGGACAAAAAAGGTATAATTTTTATTACATTTGCTGCTGGTGAAGACTTTCTCAGTGTTACCTACTTTACTCAGGTGTTCTACAAGTATAGTCAAGCCCGAGAGGCATGCAGAAAGCTTGTTTGTCAGGAAATACTGGCTATTCTACATTATTCTCAACTGCTAAATCATATTCGAAAATGCATTACTGTTGATTTAGTATTGGTTTTAACATGCATGTGCAGGTATATATATACTCCACTTTATGGAAAGTGAGAATCCCTTTCTTAAAGGACAATATTTAATTTACCCTGGTTTTTACAATAAGCTTTCCAGTGTATGAACATACCAAGACAAGACAGTTTCGTGTGTTAGGCCCTGTAGAAAAAGAAGGGTGTTATGCCATTATATTATGAGAAATGATAACAGAGAAGATCTTATACTCTTACAGCCATATAAATCTGTGGGCCCGGACGGAATCCACCCCAGGGTGTTAAGAGGCTGACATTGTTGCAGGGCCACTGTCTGTAATGTTTGAAATGTCATGGAGATCAAGGCAATGTCATACCCATCTACAAGAAGGGCCAAAAAAGGGCTCTGGAAACTACAGACCCATTAGTCTTACTTCAAGCCCTGGGAAAGTAATGGAATGAGTTCTAGAAACTATTACAAACCAAATGAAGCAGGTGATTGGGAAAAGCCAGCACAGATTTACCAAAGGCAAATCATGCCTGACAAATCTGATCACCTTCTACAACAAAATAACTTTTTCTGTCAACATGGGGAGAGCAGTGGACTTCAGCAAAGCATTTGACCCTGTTTCATATAGCCGTCTCCTGGACAATCCGGCAGGATACAGACTGGATGGGTGGTCTGTGAGATGGGTAGGAAATTGGCTCACAGGCCTCACTCAGAGGGTGGTGATTAATGGTTTTTGCAGGAAAGACTGAAGGAGTTAGGTCATTTCTCCCTGGAGAAGAGAAGGCTCAGGGGGTATCTCATCACAGTTTTCCAGCACTTAATGGGCAGCTACAAAGAGGATGGAGGTTCTCTCTTCACATGGAGCCACATGAAAAAGACAAGGGACAATGCGCACAAGTTGCAGTGGGAGAGGTTTCATCTTGATATAAGAAAGAAATTTTTTACAGTGAGAACAATCAATGATGGGAACAACCTTCCCAGGGACATGGTAGAGTCCCCATCACCAGAGGTTTTCAAGATGCGATTGGATAGGGTACTAGATAATCTTATCTAGGCTCCCTTTCGCACAAAATATTGGACAAGATGATCTTTTGAGGTCCCTTCCAACCTGGCTGTTCTATGATTCTAGAAGTGATTTATGTCCCGGGCTGTATAGGTACTTTCTCCACAAATACTTGACCCAGTGAGTGGTCAGCTGGTGGCCTTCTCACTCTTCCTTCCAGATTGCTTTTTCTGTACTATCAGTAAATATGTTATCATCTGACCTGAAAGCAGCAACAATAAAAGATTTGATGTGAATACTTGTGATAATTGTGTTGCATGATGAAGATGTAAGCAAGGCAAGGTTAGTAGGGAGGACTAGTATTTTAGCAGTCTTAACTGATATCATGAGGCAAAATGATAAGTTGATGGCCACAGAAGCCCTTTCTCAGATCTGAATATGATTTAAGTGACAGGATATAAACACTGATTAGAAAAAAAAAGTGGTATTCCTGTACCCTTATCATAGCTAATATACAACTTTGAATGTAAGCCCTCAGGATGCATAAAGTTAAGTGTCCTTTTAATACCACTCCTCATTTCCAATGTATAGCTGAAAAGGGGAGTGGAAATCAGATTTCCTTGAGCTAGAAATTCCGTAAAATAAACACCAGATGGAGCCAGAAAACCATATATTAAAATTTCTGTTTACATTTTATTGCATGTAATCCTTAGATTTTGTTTTCAGTTCTGCCCCTTTTCTTTGCCTTAGTAAAATATCTTTTATATATCTGTGATGTGGTTGAACAGTTTCTGAGGAGCCGTAAATGTTCAGGACTTTTTTTGTCTTGCTGTGGAGACATGCACCATTTTAGTACACAATAGATACAGAATGTATTATACACATAGTATGTCTAAAACAATATGAAATAAGAAACCAGAATTGCAGGGCAATCAGCTTATCAAAAACTTATTAGAACTTAGCACCTTTCAGTTTGCATCTCCTCAAATCTTTTCTGGTGGAGGTGCAGTTTATTGTTAATTTAAACCTGTTGAAAACATCTTTTTCAAAATAACTTCTACTCCCTCCTCTCTCCTTTTAGATGCTGTATCCCAGAGATCCTCTGGAGTTCTCAGATCAATAGCCTAGTATATTTTTTCACAGAAAAACAGGGGGCATCACTGACTCACCATGTGCATCTGAAGGCCAAGTTTTCAAACGTAGTTACTGGCTAGAAGAGATAGTTGTTTTATGATGGTTCATATTGACCCTTGTAAAGTCTAATTTTTACACAGAGCACTATGAGATTCAAAGATAATTCCTGACACCACAAAACACAGACAGCTGGCCTAGTTCAATACAGAACAAAAAAAAAAAAAATTAAAAAATAGTCAAAGCATTTACTTTATAAAAATGGGGTGGGAGTTTAGAAAAAAAGAAGTCACATTTTCCTCATAATGTATGTGAAAGTATTAAAGTCTTCCTTAAGTTAGCTGTACACTTGAGTCTGCCCAGCTCTGTATGAACCATTTGTCAGGGGCAGAGAGAGAAGCTTAGCTCTTCCTATCAGCCCTCAGACAACCTGCAAGTGTTTGCTCCTCTGTGCTGCCCTGGTGGCAATGGGCCATCACCAGAGCCACAGCTGGAACAAGGAGACTCAGTCAGAGATCACCTGGCCCAGGGGTCTCCAGAGTGAACTCCAGAGCTCTTTCTTGTCCTAAAAGTTCTCTTTTCCAGAAAAAGGGAAAGTTCAGACCATGAGGGGAGTGTGACCCCCAGGAGAAACAGAAGAGATAACCTACGGAAGGTCTCTGAGCAGCAAGGCTGAAGGGCAGCATGACTCACAAGTTGGAGTTGAGGAGTCTGTCACAGTCCTGGGGTGACACAACAATGCAGGAGCCTGGCCCAGCTTCACTGAAGGTTGTTTCTGCATTTTCCAATAAAATGAGAAATCAGTCCTTATTCTCGTGGCATGGTCTGATGTTGGATGTCCTAATTCAATCTATGAATCTAAAAATCCAAGACTTGCTCCTCTTTAGAGTAACCCCGCAAGTTGCTTGGCACAAAAGGAGGGACTCAGGGGAACTTGAGAAATAGCTAGAAAACCCAAAACACCAGCTGAGTTTTCTTTATGCACAAAGTAATAATAAGGAGATAGTTCTAAACCAAACCAACCACACGAATTTCAAAGAAATACTTTGAATGAAAAAACAAAAAATTCAACTGCACATTTTTTTCCTTGGAGATGCATGAAAATGCATTTCCTGACCAGTTCAGCCATTCATTCCACCCTAGCATTGCAACTTAATTCTGCATTTCCACAAAGGGACATCTGCAAGTGCTATCTATGAATTTATCATATACCTTGGAATTACCCAGTGATAAACATAGCCTACAGATGCTTCTAACTTACTACACACCTCAGTGGCTCTGGTTTCCCCCATTTAAATGGCTCTACTTGATCCTTTTCTCTCTGTTCCTTCTCTCTCTCCCTCTCTCTCTCTCAATCTCCCTCTCTAGGCAACTTACATTTTAACTTGGACTCACTTAACTTTAAAGTGTTTCTCCATGAGGTCAGTCAGGCAGTGAAGCAGGTTGGCCAGACAGGCTATGCCATCTCCATCCTAAAATGTTTTCAAGACTCAACTACATAGAGACCTGAGGAACCTGATCTAAGGTCAGTGCTGCTGCTTGGAAGTGGAGGTTGGACTAGAGACCTTCTGAGGTCGCTTCACACTTGAAGTATCCTAACCTATGATTTTACTATTTTCTGTTTAGATCCAGTCATTCATTTCTTCTTCCTTTTAATGGAGGAAACAGATTTTTCAGTCTTACCAAGCCTTGCATCCAAAAATCATGAAATAACCGTCTACCCTGCCAGGCAAAGTAGAAACCTGTCCAGTAAAAGTTCTAGTGTATAAAGTCAAACCCAAAAGACTGATAATTTTATATTTAGGCAGGCTAATGGAATATCTTGAATGCAAATGAGTCATGGTTTTAAGTTTTTACTCTGAAGCTACAAGATCTAGAACTGTTCTCTGAACAACTCCTCCCGCAGCTGAGATGTTCCCATGATTGTATGCCCCTGGGACAAGGAATTCAAGAACACTGAAGGCTGATTCAAGCAAGAATTTATTGAGCAATGATACCTTTCCGTTCTAGCTGCTGGGCTATGGCCTGACAAGGGCAGTAGTATGAGAAGAACCTTAATTCTCCCATGGTTCACAGAGGCATAATTGCATGAGCAGATAATAGACGTGTAATGAATTCCTCCCTGTGCCAGGCCTGCAGAGGGCATGAGTGCCAGTCATGGAGATTTAGCTGGCAGTTTCAAGCTGTAGCTGTGCATGCAGCTGTGGGAGCTCCTGGTTCGGCTCCTCACGTTCTGGTTTAGAGACAATTGTCACAATCACATCAGATGTGAGACACTGGCAAAATAGCCCCAGCACTCATAGGATGACAGCAATCACCAGCATGTCAATTTTCTGAAATCAATTTTCAGAACAGCACTAGAGCTTTTTAAGAATTCAAGTCCTAGCAAATGTGCAGGAAATTGAGCAAAGAAAAAAACTGTTATTTATAGCTAAGCATGCTTGCTGCTGTTAGGGCCCTGAGTGCACCAGCAGGCTCTACAGTCTCTACTGCCATGCATGGGTTGTGAGACAGAGCTGGGAGAAACCTCACTCGGGGCCTCCATGCCTTAGGACTGAGGCTGCGTGGGTGCTTCCGTCCTTGGTTCTGTCCAAAGCAAGGCTGAAGCTGTCCTGGTCATTGTCACAGCCCAGTTGCCTGGTCAGTCAGATCTCTGCCCCACTAGAGCCTACTGGACCACCACCCTCAGTGCCTTGTGTCCTCCCCGCACCCACTGGGCAGCCCACCCCACTGCTCCTGGAGCGCTACTTTGTTCTCACTAGCCAGAGTCCAACCACTTACTCCTAAGAAAGAAGGAAAATAAATGAACTTGGCTGAGAAACCTTTGTGGAAGAAAAGTCAGTGCCTTCAGAACAGCTATAAAAAGAAGACATATGTGATATAGTTAAAAGAATATAATTAGAATGTGTCTGGCAGAACACCTAAGTAATGACTTGAGATTTAAGAATAGTTACATCTTCTGGGTGTGAGTGGGGAGTGTTTATGGCATTGGATGAGTGTTGCTCTCTGGTGAATACTCCTTGGTGTGACATTCTTTGTCACAGCTGGTTCACTGGCAGAAAAACAAGCTCAAAAAAAGCTCTGGAGGTGAACACAAGAACACAGTATTCTCTTTAGCGCAGAAAAGCTGCATGTTTTTTAAGGCATTGTTAAAAGATGCTGTAATTTGGCATAAATCTGTGCTGGGACTGGAAAGGGCAGTCCTTGTCCTCTCCCCCTTGGGGCAGTTGAAAAACAGGTCCTACTTAAACAGGTCCTACTAACCCTTCCCCTGTGTAGGTTAGTTCTTCACATGACTAAAAAGTGACAGCAAGAAGCAGGCATCTGTAATAAGCAACTGTACTAGGAAAGCATGTACCATCCTTTTAGTGATAACGTGGTTTATTTAATATCACCACAGGTTCTGAAGTTCTTAAGCATGCTTTCTACTGCTAAGGTGTTGCTGGCTACTAAAACAATAAAACATCACAGTGATATTAGCTGGTATCTGAAGATGTGTAAGCCCTCTTTCATGTGTGTTCAAGAGTCATCCAGAGCTTCTGGAATTAATATTATGATATTGTATATAAGTAAAATCCATGTAAATAAAACATCATACTGGAATTTCAGAGTGATGATCAGTAGATGGTGCTCTTTTCCCAAGCAAGAATTTAAGAAATATTTTCAAATTATCAAAAATATCATCAACCTCTTTCAATATTTTTATCCCACAGATAATATTTATTAAAAATTAAGTGTCAAATACATTTTCCTTCCAAAAGTCACTCCAGAGTTTCACTATATTTCATAACAGAGACACACTGATTTAACTGACCCACTTCATTAAACTTGATAGAATAATCTAATTACGGTGTTGCACTTTACCAAACAGCTCTTCAAAAAGAATGAGATTATTTGTCCAGATATTAATGAGCTCTCCTCTTTCTATCATAAGGTTCTTTGTTCTGCTTTTTGTGGGGAAAAAACAAACAAACCTAAAACAACAAACAACAAAACCAACCCCCAAACAAAAAACCTCATACTGTCTGGTGTTATTTTCTTAGACATCATTTCTTCAGTTTCTTAAAATAATCTGAATGAGTGTAGAGATCAACTGTAGAGATCAACTGTAGGGTCAGAATATTTTACCACCTGTTCTCCTTACAGTAGGAATGTCAACAAGAAAAGACTTTTTAAAGTGCTCTCAAAGTCAGCCAAAAACTCTTGTCTTGGAAAGACTTCCAGGTTTGCACTGGAAGAAGTTCAGGTGACTTCATGGGATGAGTCACAGCAGTCATGGCTTTACAGGACTGTGGCTCTATATATTCAATTAATCTCTGATGCAAGAATATCAACAGTGATGCTTTCTGCTGAGCCCCGTTTGTATTTCTTTTTAATCTTAAATGGAAATGAAAAACCTGCACAAAACACAGAGAAACCCCACTTACTTGATTACAGTTATTTGATATTCACTCTCTTTCTTTGATGACTGTCATACTCACTGGCAAGCAATCAGAGTTCAAATGCTTCCAGTTACCAAGTTACCAAGAAACTTTGTGCTGGCACTTCCCAAGTTTCCATCACTGAACAAGACAACCCATTCAACTATATCTGGGAATCACAACTTCTGTGAATGCTCTTTGGCAGCTCTGCCCCTGTCTGCTGTGCCTGGGAGCCTCAGAGACCTGTACTGGGAAATTACAACCCCAGAGCATCTCAAGCTTCCTCCTGGCTTTGGGTTTGGGCTAAGTATTTTAAAGGACCCCAAGGCGGATTTAGAGTTTCAATTGCTAGTAAAATCCAAAAGACTTCAGATACCTTTCTGAGGTGCTGGTCTTAACTCTAGAAAGGCTTGGGTATTTAGTATACTGCCTAATCTCATTCTCATCAGTGGTGTGCCTGAGAAAGCCAGCATCTGAGGCTAGCAAAGGCAAGTAAAGTAAAAACCACTTCAAGTGAAAAACTCAGACACTTCTTAAATCCCTGTAAGAAATTTTTCCCCATAGATTTTAATGTTTGATTGATAATAATTATCTTTATCCCATGGGATCTTCAAAAGCATCCTAACTATGAGGACATCTTGACCTCTTTTCCATAGCTGTTCAGTGTGTGTCAGGTCTCACATGATAGCTGCCCTTACAGAATGGAAAATTTACAATAATTCAATAAAAATGAAACAAAAAGTCTGGAACTCATACTGTGTACAAAATTTTTCCTACAATATTTTTTTTAATCCTTTGAATGATTCTTCTGTTTAGGCCAATGTGATGTTACAGGGAGTATACAAATCACTGTGGCTTCAGACAGCTAATATCAAGGTTATAGTAGGATGACAGACTGGAGTTTAAGCAAAAATACTCTTTTTTTTTTCCAGATTGATCAATGTAAGATCAACTCTGTGCTCTATACTTGTCTTCAATATGTCATTTAGAACAGGTGATTTAGTTCTGTTTCAGTAACTGAGTGCTCCTGCTTTCATAGATTCATTTAGATGTGAAGAATGAGATCCTTCGCTTCAATAGTATGATTTTTTAAGATGGACTGATAGCTCTGTCTCTGTTACGCTTGGGAGCATTGCGGCTGTATAGGTTGTAAACTCCGTGGATGAGGAAATGTGATAGACTTAAAGGCCTAACTCCAAATTATGAAAAGCATTTAGGGCCAAATTTACAAAGGGACTAATGTTATGCCTTGCCTTCCAAAATGTTGTTGAAGTAATGAACTGAGATGATCCAGCTGACCCTAACTTCTCTCTGATAGTGTTTCAGGAAAACAGCAAGGCAGGCTTATGCTTTCCACAAACAGATGTTTTTAGTCACACTGTCATATATGTACTGTATTGAAATAACACACCATGTTCATGTATAAGTGTCATGTAAGCTTTATATAATATTGAGCATATTTTAATATGGTGTAAAAAACATAAATTAAATTAAATAACATGCTCTGATGATTCTGAATGGGAAGAATTTTCACTCCCAAGGAAGCATTTTAATTATACTTTTTTGTTTGTTTCAGATTGAAGCATCTGTTGCTGTTGATATTTAATTTCTGAATGGGAGAGGAATGAGTAAGCTCAGGGATGAATTGCTATGTGTATTTGATTCTGTGTTCTTGTGGGAGGCTACACAAAGGTGTCTTAGAAGCTTTGTGAACTGCACTCTGCAAACTATTGTAGGCCAAAACTACGATATATTATCTGAACATATTATTCTCATCTCTCACAAGAGAAAAAAAATAGGGAGACACAAGTGCTCTGGCTTCACTTAAACCACTTCATATTGGTCGTGGTCTTCAATAACACATACATTCAGATACTCTTAGCCTGATCCTGCATGGCAATTCTTACATATTGGTGCTTAGTATCTAAGTGGGTATTTTGGCCTGGCTTTTTGCTAATTTTGTACTGTTTGTTTCAGGAGTTCATAATAGGTCCTGCTGTCTTCCAGGCAGATCTCCCTTCAGAATTCTGTTTACAAATGCTTTTTTGATGTTTTATTACACAGAAGCAAAAGATACAAAGATCTGTGCTTCTCGAGAGGTGTCTTAATATATTGCTAGTAGCTGCGAGTTCTTTTCGCATTAATTCATGTCTTGCTACTTAGGTCAAAGCAAAGAGGTTCCGGCAACATCCATTTTAGAGTGAATATTAATAAACAATGTGATACTTAATGAGCATGAGGCTATAGACTTGAATAACAGGTATCAAATGCATGCTCCTGTTGCCTTAGTAACCATTCGTTCCCCACTGAGGATTTAACTTAACCCAAGAGTCAATGTAAATTTAACCCTCAACTATTCAGCTACTTCCCCGTTATAGCAAATGGAAACATTTCCTAGAGCCTGAATAAAATTGCGGAAAGAAATGGTAGCTAATTTGTAATATTGTAGCAGATCTTCGGCTCAGTTCACTGCTCACCTGTTAAATACCTTAAGGGCAGGACACTTTCCCCTACCCTTTTTGTTTAAGAACCCTGCACGTAAGGGTCAAAAGCCTCATTAAATACCACTTTATGTCTGAGAATGAGTTTCTGTGGAAACCCACAGGTAAACAAATATTGTTCTAAGGTTACTGATGCCTGTTTAGCAAAGTGGTTAGCAAAAAAGAAAGATATTATTTTCTCCTTCCTGGCCCTTATTTGCACCAGATAGCAACATGCATATATAATCCACTTAATCATCATGTGGAAGGATGGCTTGATAATACCTCTTCCACTTTTTTGCATCTTTCTTCAGTGTAACCTTCAGCAAACACCAGCTATCTGCAGAAGAACAGAAAGCTGCAGGTAACTACTGGCAAAAAGGAAAGACAGTCTTAGTGTTACAGTGAGATGGTAACTCATGCATCTCCTCCTCCTTTCTGACATTTCCATATGGTGACTGTGGAACCAGGAACACTTTTCAGGTTATGCAACAGCCCCTCCTCTCATTCTCCTCTCAGTCAGGTTTCCGGGGAAAGAAAATCCCAGCATGAAAGCCGAAAGGGGTCAGGCCAGGTCTGGGAGGCTGGGAGACCAGGAGCCCGAGACTGCAGTAGACACTGTAAATCACACCAGCCTCTCAGCGCAGGCACAGCCTAAGATAACTTAATGGTCCCTCTGCCCTCTCTCCACACACAGGGTGCCCAGGCAATTATCCTTGCATCTCATTCCAAAAGCTAGCTCTAATTATTATGGTTCATATCTGCTGAAGCATGAAGAGAATTAAGTCAAAGCTTTAAGTAAGAAAGAGGAAGAACCAAAGTGTTAAGCTGCAGTTGGAGCTGCTTCTGTACTTAGGGAAATCTTCACAGTACACTGTAAGTCATATCTTAAAGATATAAAGGGAGAAAGGGAATTAAACTGCTTTCCCTTCATGTCTTCTTGAACTAGACCCTAAAAGACCTGATATCAGATGAGCACCACAGAAGTCAAATCTACACTACAAATTTGTGCTGGCATTGCTCAGGGGTATGAGGAGGTGTGATCCCCGAGCAACAGACCTGTGCTAGTAGAGAAACCTTGGTAAGAAGCAGTTATAGATAGGAAAGCCACACTTCAATGTGTCACAGGTTGCACTGTATGAAGTGCATCTGCTGGAGCTGTATTACCAATCAGCAGTTTGCTTTAGTATATCCCAGACTCAGTGAAGCCTCACTAGGCACTGTCCTCTTTATTTAGATTTTACCAGATATGTATCTTTTTTTCCTTTCAGAATCTTGTTTTGGTGTTTCAAAAGTTTCATTTTCCTTCTGTCTAAAACAGTCAGAGGAGCACAGCTGTGTCGTGCCACATGGCCCTGTTAAGGCTGTTGATGTGCAGCAACATATAAAACAAGTTCATTTTGAATGGTCTATTGAGTTGATGGCCTGGACCCCAGGCAGAAACACTTAAACATAGTCTCCAGAGAGCTTTGAGACTTCTTTATAGGGGAAAGGGTGCCTGCTGAGAAAAAACAGTATGTAAGCATGAAATGAAAACTTACATGACTGTGCAGGAGCAGAATTGTACAAAGCGAAGAAGCACAGTTGAAAAGGCCTCTTTAGTCCTAGTACTCCCTAATTTTTCAGTGTAATACGTCATTATTTTCAATGCAGTATATTATTTATGATGTGAATGCCTTAGGACAAGCTAAATGATTTTCAAAGTCCCATTCGACCTCAAATAAAAAGGCCTATAGAAACAGCAGAAAAAGAAGTGAATCATGCAAATAAGTCTTATTTAGAGAAACTATTTTATTGCTGTTGTTCATAAAATATCTTTTAGTTTCATTCCAATTAGGCATTTTTCTCCCATCATTATCTCCATTCCCTCTGCCCAAGGATCCCATACATTTTGCCCTGACCTTTCTACCTCAGTGTTTCCACCTCCATTACTCCTTGGCATGGGTTAAAGCCTAAAGCTCAGAAATCCCAAGAAGAGCCTTTGCTGCAAAAGCCAGGCTGCAGACTAGGCAAGATAAGCACTTTTCCCCCTAGTATTTGAATACGTTTCTTCAAAGGAAGACAGTAAACTAGACACAACAGGCAAGGTGAAATTGCAATGCTTTCTTTGCACAGATGACAGTAATGACTATGATGCGTTGTTCTTTTTTGTGGTCCTTCATTTCTTTCTTCAAGCAGACCCATGTAACACTGCACTTAAAGTGGAAGCAGAACAACCCATTCTGGGGAACCTGCACAGTTGCAGTCATGATCTCTGCAGTCTAGCAAAACTCTTCAACACACTAATTCTAAGACGTGAGCTGAAGAGCTTGCAGTGGTCAGGGGCCACTTCCCAGTAGGCTATGAGTTTACAGAAAGAGAGGAGCAGCAAGATTCGAATATTTGGCTTTAGAAGCAGGGCTGTCATGCTTGAAAGTGTCATGGATCAGGGTACTGAAGGATGTTCAACTCCAATAATCAGGAACATCTTAAGTAGCAAGGGTGCTGAAGGGGTACTACACCTTACCTTAGGACTGTATTTGCACCTTCTTCTTTGCAGTAGTGTCATGATCCATTTGGTCCTACAGTGAACTGGTTCAAAAATTAAACAAGGCAAAACCAAATCCTTTCCTGCCAGGGCTAGTTTTCATTTGGTTTCATTCCCTGAACCATTTGGTTTTGTTCCCAAGGATCAGAAAGGTGGGAGCGTGCAACGTGTAACAGGAAGAGAGAGATGGTGCCGTCTTAGACTGGCTTAAAACTGTTGTGGAACTGTAGTTAGGTACTGTAATCACCCTTAGCAGAAACCCAATCTATGTTCTGTTTCTTTGATCCTCTGGCAAAATAATGGGATAGAGGAAGTGCAAAAGCTACAAAATCAGCCTAGTATGTTCCTGCACCCTTCAGCCCCAAAATTACAAGGTGTAACTGATTACTGGATATGAAAAGCTCTTCAGTTCTTGGAAAATTTGAGTATTGAAAAGAAGGTCCATTTCATGCATGTGTCCTCACTCTGTTTGCTTTTCAGCTCTTGCAACAGAGAGAAGTTATGCTGTTGTTAGGTTGTTAGTAGCAGAATTTCAAAATGGTTTTGTGTCTACAGACTGCACATCTGTTGGCTGTCAGGTATTATTCAGATTCCTTTTTGCTTTGAGAGAGATGTATGGCAACATTTAAAAAGATACTAAATAACCATCCTGCAATAAAGCTTTTGATGAGCATGAAAATCATGAGGCCAGACAGACAGGTAGCTGTTCAGGTTCTGCTAGAGTGGGAGCGTGAAAAGGAACCAGTGAATAGGCTCTTAGATCCAGAGGGAGAGTTTCTCTTCTCTCTTCTTCTTTCCCCTTGTATTTCTGAGCCTCAGAGGAAAAAACAGTAACAGCATGAAAGTTAGCAATATTGGCAATGTTGTGGGGAAAGCAATGCTGAAGGGTACAAATGCAGCTGACGCGAATGCATTGAAAACTCCTGTTATAGATCCCTGAGTTCTTTGGGGCAATGAAACCTTTCTGTGCTCTCTGTGTGAGTGCTGTAACTTGATAAGACTTCTAAATTGTAACACAATGCCAAGGGAAAGAAAAGATAAGTGCAGCAAAAAGCAGCGTGCTGACTAGGAGGTAAAAACACTGCTACTGAC
Organism: Pandion haliaetus; assembly: GCA_013401275.1. Taxonomy (NCBI): domain Eukaryota; kingdom Metazoa; phylum Chordata; class Aves; order Accipitriformes; family Pandionidae; genus Pandion; species Pandion haliaetus. Next base: position 17,381 of record VYZV01020029.1, on the reverse strand, counting down.
ACAGGCTTTTCTTTTGAAATCAACCTCATGGGTATTATTTTAACTAACTCATACTAGTGAGAAATAGCTGTAAAGATTTTCAGTCCATTAACGTGAAATATTTTTCATCAGCAGATGTCAATACACTTCATGATGAAGTCAGTATGGTTGGCACCATTTTGCAAATGGGGAAACTGAGGCCTAGGGAAGTAACAGAGCTTGATTCAAGGTCACTTGTCTCTGACAGTACCGCAGTGAATACAATCCAGGAATCTGGAGACTGAATCCAACATTTTCTGCAACATTATCTTATTTAAAGTGTGTGTGTGCATTTGTACATATAGATATATACACATATATACAAAAACACATATACTAGCAGATATTCTAGAGATATTTGGAAGTATAATTCTGTATTATTCCATTCTAGTAATCACCTTGTGAGGAAGGCATTGAGCACAACTAATCAAAGAGGGTTCAGAATAATCTTATCTCTAATCACTTTCACCTTTGTAATCCATTAAAAGACACATCTCTGTTGTGCCTTCCATCTAATTTTTTTTCGAGAGACACTACTGATCTGACATTTATTGATCTAGACTTGTCTTCCAAATTGCTAATTTGTTTATATGCACCTAAATGGCTCTAACCGGGTTTCTGCCAGGATTCTGGTAGAATCTGAAATAAGCTTTTTTGATAAACGAACATTCAACATGTATAGTTTTTATAATAATATCTGATTACTGCTCATCGTGTTTTCACAAAATACTTTAATATAGCAAAGGACAACACCAGCCCATGCGTACAATGGCTACTTTTATAAATGCTGTAATTTATCCTTTCAGTGAACCCCTTTAAGTAAGCTGAAGTAAGCCTGCCTAAAAAGGTCCCAAGGGAACAATGTGATCTATTTTTTTATTCTTTAAAAGGTACATTTTCATTATCACAGACCCTGAAAATTCAAGTCATATTGGCTATTATAAAGAAACAATAACTTACTTAGTATCAAATGCAAGCCACCGAGTTACTTTTTTCCTTTGAGATGATCACATCTGTTATAATCATATAGGAGTACATTCAAGTATGAAATGGTGGGTGGGAAGGTAGGGAGGATGATACAATGGGACCAAGTGTTTTGTGCCAGCACTGTAAACTTGCTTATTAATTTGGAGAGTGACAAATCAGATTTGTTTTATTTTTCCTGTTATACTCATCAGGTACTTAATTTGTTGTGATGCTGTTCCGATCCTCTGTTATTTTAAGAGGCAGAACCAGTTAGAGCTTTGCTAGCAGTACTTCCACTTGAAATCACTTTTTTATCCACTTTCTTTGAATAGTTTATGATTTCATTCGAAATGGCAGTATAATGGTTCCATACTACTGTGGGAGTCAGTCACAGCGTAACTTCTCAGAAACTTCGTTCTTCCTGAGGAGAACGCTGTTAATCTTCAAGGGACTTTTCTAGATGACGTGTTACAAAAAAATGCACTGAAATGAAATGCTCAGAGGACAAATTTGATCCTAACATCTACTGGAGATATTGCAAAGTCATATCATCAGAAACTCATTTCTAAAGCCACCATTGGGCTATCAGAGGCAGATAGAGGACTTGTGAGTCTGGGGTAGGGTATGGATGCAGGCCTGGCAGCAAGAGGCTGAGCCCACTTGAAGCCACTCAGTTTGCCCTCCTTTGCAGCCTGTTTTCCTTAGGGATCTGATAAATCCCAACTAAGTTCATTGCCATTTGCCTGTCTGTACTCTCAAGACAAAAACCTCTTCATTTCCATTCAGAAGAAGTAACTTTTGCACACTCACTGTGTGGCTGGCTGCAATCCATTTCAGTGGCCTTATGACCATCTAGTGGCCAACACAAACGAGTTTGCATCCAAGTGTCATGTTTTTAACTCAGAAAACCCAGGAGAAAAGATCTATCTCCGGAGAGAGATATGACTGTATTACCAGCAACTTAAATGGACCAGAATTTTCTCTCTCATCCATGCCATCTTCGGATCTGATTTTATCTCTCTCTGTAACACACTGTAATGTTACTCCCTGGCACATGTTTTGGATGCTTCCCAATGCACTTGTAAACTGTATAAGTGAAATTCTTCTCTTACTGTGAGAGCAGCAAGCTAGTCAAGAAAGAACTCAAGCAGCTAAAACACCAAGGTTAGAAATGTTCTCCTCTTTCACACATAGAGTAAGAGCTGCACTTCTGAGAACTGGAGAAGAACAAAGTCTCTCTGCAGAACCTGGGCACAGTAAGAAAGGTTCACAGGTGCCTATATCCTACAGCACTGGCTTTGTGAAATTAAATCACACAATATAAGTTGATATCTAAGAGATATTTATGGCATTTATAAAATTATATTTATAAAATTACTTAAATACTTTCCCACTGTAGTGTTGCAGTTATTGATTATGAACTAGAAAATTAATTCTGTAACTGTCTCAGCATGAAGAGAAATGTGGAAAAGGGGATACATCCATGAAGTTTCTTCTCATTTGCTGGTAATTGAGAATGCAAAGGAATTTTAATAATGCAAAGAAATATCAGGCTCAGAAAAACAGAGAACATAAAGCTATCACCCCCTATATACACAGTAACATATGTTTATCAAGCCTTTGGATGTGACAGACTGATGTTTTACCAGATTTTGCTATGGTCAAAATTTATCTAGACAATGCTTCATTTGTTCTTATGGATAATCTCAGTATTTACTGAGACTCCCGGGTGTCCAGCTGAGTGCATGCATGCTTGTTACCTCCTGCCAATAATGGTTCATCTACAAAACATGCACTGTGAGTGAATGGATAAAAACAACTAGAGCCAAGAGCCTTGACAACAGAAGACTTCTCATTACAACAAACTGGCTGAAGCCCCCAACAATTTAATTCATGACAAGTCTCACCAATGCGGGCAGACCTTATACTTTATTCTATCAACCTTTGTTGATCCACTCAGAACAGGAACTTTAGAGTAGTAGGTATCTTGCACTTTTCATGTAGAGTTGTTTTTCTTTCATGTTTCTCCTCTAGGTTTTCTCTTCAGAAAATGCTAAAAGGCACATTTCAATCAACTGAGCTGATGTTGTCAAGCTCATCACTGAATTCCTATGGGGGCAGAAAAAACAACAAAACTTTCTCCTGAAAAGTGAAAAACAAAACTCTCCACTCCAATTATGTTAATCAGGAATCTGTATGGAGGATGGGAGTAAAGGGCTGAGTAGAATTAATGGAGAAGAAAAAAACAATTTAGTTATTTATATTTGAGTCAATGCATCTGACATCTTGCACTCTAGGGGCCTGCTGTCAATAAAAATATACCACCAAAGACAATTAAAGAAACTGTACACCAGCATTTCCTCTTTCATAGGAGGCAGAAAATATATTAAAATATACATCAGAATTATACAGTCATAGAAAATAGGGCTGGAAGGGACCTCAGTTAATTGTCCGGATCACATTGGCACCTCATGCCTAAAAGATACCTGGCAGACATCTGGAAAACCTCGAGCAGTGGACATCCCACAGCTTCTTTGGACTATCTATTCACTGTCCTTAGTATTAGTCCCTCGTGAGAAAGTATATGCTTTTACCTGAAGCCCTGTCTTGGGCTACCAAAACCCGACCTTTTACAGTGCAGCTGGAAGCTACTGTAGACTACTGGAGTTAGTCCTGTCAATCTCTCTCTTTTCTTTATATGTAATATTAGCCTAGTCATATATGCCTGCTGACAGCTGTTGCTAAGCAGGGCCTAAAGAATAAGATATTTTCTCAGATATTTGTGTCATCTAGGTCTAGATTCTGCCCATTCACAAGTGTAGGTGTAAAAAGGAGGAACAGAAAATGAAGCTGAGAGGAGCAAGTACACTTGTAAGATATTAGTGTGGCCTTGTGTTGGCTGCGTAAGTTCTGTCAGTTTTCCTCCGAGCTGCATGGCAGGACTAACGAGAAGTTATGGCAAGTGGCATGAAGGTAAATAAAGTTGATAAAGTGTGATAGGCCATGAAGCTTTCATGCACTGTTAATCAGAAATTTGGTTAAATGCCTGTTTTCCCCTCCTTCTCAGTACAGCAGTTGCCACCATGTGCTCTTACCACCAGGAGGACAGGGAGAGGAGTAGGACTCTCCTAGGCTTCATGGCTTCGGTTGTGCTCTGAGCAATTTGTTTTCAAATGCAATCAGAAATACCTGGAATTGTGGGGTTTAGGTGGGTTAGGTTTTGTCTTTTTTTTTTTTTTAATCCTGTTTTCCATTACCTGTGGAGCACCCTGTCATGTAGCAGCACATATTTCATATCATGTTTCCTCCTTTTCATCTGGTACCTGGAGCTTTGAAGCTGTGCACTGCACAAATCCAGACACTCTCCTTTTGACACTAGGCTTCACATAATCTTGAAAAAAATCTTTATTGAAATTGAATGTCTAGCAGCTTCTGCTATTTGAGTGTGATTTTTCACAAACAATAGGATTACTTCCATAATTTTGTTCTTGGGTCTTGAAAATGTATCTGCTGTGTATTTTTAGCACAAATTTACTTGCACCCAAAAAAAGTTCAAAATATTTTACTGCTGAATTACTATAATGATATGGTAGATTTTTAGCAGAAAATGAACCTATTTCCAATTTAAATGTTGTAAGCTTTTCAGAGAACTGATCTCTTTTCATAATATTGGGAAAACCTACCATTTTATGTAACTGAAAATTCAGCCACAACTGGTAAAATAGTTAAAAATTCCATTTCTGTGTAATGTGCAGCAGGAGACAAGCAACTCCAAGCAGTTTGTTTGCTTGACTGAGTAGACAGTTTTAAAAATTACATTGGTGTCTATGAGCACAGAATCACATCCAGATCCGGTGCCCTTCCAAATGCAATCTCTTCTCTGCAAACATGCCCCGTGATGAAGACCCATCTCATATCAAAATTGCCAGGCAAGTCACAGTACATCCTTAGCATCGTGATAAGGACTCTGTTTTGTTCGCTTTGTTTATGCAAAATTTCCATGAGAGCAGAAGCGGTTTGGTGGTGAGTGCTTTCTGCTTTGCACAGTAAGTAGGTTTGCTAAGGGAGAGGAAGGGATTAAGCCTGCTGTGAGCGCTGCTCTGTACAGGACGAAAGCAGTGGTTTTGGTTTTGCCCTTGTGCACCACCCCCCTCACTCCTGCCCCCCATCCCTTACAGGCCAGCTGCAGCCAGTTTTATCATCCAGCAAGGCACATTGCCCAGGATGGTGACACTAACACCATATAAATAAGGCAATAACAGGTAGAATCAGCAGACCAAGGGATGGAGAACGTCCCCCCCTTAAAGAGCATCCACAGCTCTCACCTCATCCTCAGTCAGCAGGAAATCACCTCCCCTCCTGTTTCAATCTACTTTGAAGCACACTGTGTCAGCCAGGGGGACTTTGGCCTCTTTAAGGGACAGAGAACAGGCAGAGAAATGCCCATTCCCGAATCAATCTTTCTCTGTCAGAAGGTGCAGGATGCAATCTGAGGTGAACTGGAGAGGCAGGAGGATGATTTTAGACAGCAGGCTCGCTGGGGTAATATATTTATCTATTTATCATTTTAGGCTTTGTTTTTAAAGAAACATGCTGGCTGTATCAGTAAACATTTTAAATACTTCAGTTGGTGGTAGGCATGGGAAGGGGATCCAAGCAGGGCTTCTGGGCATTTTTCTTGCTGTTCCTTCTGACATGTCAGTTCAGAGCAGTTGGTAACATAGCGACAGGCTGCAGCACTTCATTATCATCACAATCTGCTACCTTTTTAATATAGTATCTGACATTTCAGTCAGACAGAGAACTTCATCCTTAAGCTGGCAGGAACTTTATGCTTTGCACTCGAGAACATCACCTTGCTGGGTATATGGACCAGGCAAGGCACACGCTGTCTGTGTTTATCTAGATATGTCAAAGCACGGCATTCAGACGAAAGGCAAAAATCTATAACTACAAATGGAAAACTGCAAACAAGAACCAAGCGTCCTTTGCGGTCCGGCAAAAACATTTCCTTGTTACGCAGTTTCCAGCAAGGGACCACACAAGTATCTTATTTGAGAGGAGAAAATCCAGAGCTCACCTGAACCTTGGCAGCGGAGCTGAGGTACCCGCTCGGGCAGGCGCTTGCGTTGCCAGTGTTGTGAGGTTGTAGGGGAGGTGCTGACACCGAAAGCCCCAGAGTGGTGCAGCTACAGGGACACAGGGCTGCGACTGTGCTAACGAGGCAGGAGGCACAGGCAGGAGTGTACTTTTGGCATTGCAGTGCAGGGAAAAAGAGCTTGGGAAATTCTGATTTAAAGGAAGTAACTCCACGCCTAAGTCTTTTCCGTAGGTATGTTAGAGAGTTATCATTTCAGGCCTGTCTTCTTTGCGTGGCTTTGTATGGCTCATCTTTTCCATTCTGTTTTGCTCTGTCTACTTGCCCTTACTGGGAACCAGCCATCAGAAAATATAACTAAACGGCAGAAATGGGAAAGTGTACTAATACCTTTTGTTTATTTCCATCTCTGCATCTCAAGATCTCTAAGTATTACCAAAACTTGAATAAAAGCAGACTTGGAATGTAGATGTCACTAATAATTATTTTCCAGGTGGGTAAACTGAGGCACAAGCAGTTATTTGCCATGTACAGGCTTTCCTACCTCTACTGGGTAGCAGTGTGTCTCCCAGGAAGTCCATGAAATTTGTGTATTACGTGGACAAGGTGCCGTTCCACATGCACAAAAGTGATAGGATTTGGCTCCAAATAAGTAACCTAATTTCTAGATCAAAAAGGTCTGATTTTGTTGGATTTTGCTTTCCTACTCTAACACCACTGACAAGCCTAATGTTTCCTGTGACAGTCAGTTGAGATTTTGGTCTGGGGTACCAGCACGACTGCGAAAAGAAGTCTAGCCTTTCCTGTGTTAGATGCTGATCAGCACAAGGGCTGCCGTGTCTACCCTAGAAGTAGCTACACAGGAGTAATGTGTGAAATCCTCATTGTTTGCAATACCCTCTGTGTTACCCAGCTTGAAAGGCTTGGTAGGCTTTTGATAATATTTCAGCAAAAATTATATCTTAAAAGAAACAAATCTTTGATCAAAGCCTAAAATCACCTTATTTGATCCAAGCTGATTTAACAGATAGAAATAGAATAAGAGGATGATTTTCAGCACTCTCTGATTTATCTTAGCTGGAATATTTTTCCACAATAATTCATGTACTACAACATCCATAATCTTTCTTTTATTAAGGCTAGACTATTTGCTTTAATGCTAGGCTTAAAATGCCACATAGGGTAACTCTAGGGATCCTGTGAACTGAATTGTTGACAACACTTTTCTCCCTTATAATTCACTTAAACCACAGGCTGATTGAGAGAATAAAAGCCTGTAGCCTTTAAGTTATACTGACACATGATGTTTATAGCAGTGAAAACAGAAAGGTAAAATCTTTTTTCTTATCAAGGAGAAGCAAGTATGTAAAACATAATCGTGATCTGATTTGGGTGCAGTATTCCACAACAGTGATTTAGGGGAAACTTTTCAAAAGTGCCCCAGTAATTTAGGAACATTTTTCCTAATTTTTAAAAACCTCCAGGACCTGTGAGACCATAAGTTTCATTGCAAGTCAGTAAGACTTGCACTCCTAAGTCATTAAGGCCTTTTGAAAAACAATTATTAAATTCTCAGGAGCCTGTTTTTCGCTCTAAAACTCTCAGTTGAAATTCAGGGTTTTTTTAATGTATAAAATTGACTTAATACCAATACAAGTTTCCCTCAATCAGTCTTTCAAACTACTGAGTGGGTATATGTGGGAAATATGTAGGATTCTATGTTATAAGAAAATACTTTGAATTTATTGGAGCTTTGGTTACCTTTAAAAACAAGACAATAGAATTGTTATGTCCAGTTAAAAAAAGGTCTGTCAGATGCAGCAGAACTAACCTCTCTGCATATATCTCCACTACTGCACAAGACTGTGTCTATCTTCAAATGAGCTAATACATGTAAGCTGCTTGTGCACTGTGTGCCATGCTGCAATGCTATACAGCTAAGTCTTACAGGAATCAGAGGGGGGTTTAGTCAAATTTTTGTACAATACAGTTATTCTATAGGTTTGCCAGCACCATTGAGAACTCACATAAATGCTTCAAAATAGCCCAGTACAGTGAGGCAGGGAGTTAATCCCCTCTTCTTCCTCCATCCAGTCTCATTTCTGGAGCAGAAGACAATGAAAAGTTGGGTTACGGAGGCAGGATACCTGGCTAAGAAATCAATCATTTTCTCAAAGCATAAACTAGGGGCTTCATGAGGAGATGATATATGCCAAAACAAAACTGTGTTCTAGTCCAAGATGTCCGATTGCCACTTTAAAGAGTCACTACTTTTGAAACACAATTTAAGCAATAGCTGTGGTAATGGGAATTGACCTTATTCACTGTCCTTAGGAAATACCCCCTGTTGCAGGCATGTCGATGTTTGTGTTGCCAGCATCCTGACTGATCACTGGAGTACATTAAAGCATGTGATATAGGCCAAGGCCAAGCAGTACTCTGAAGGTTAAGGCTTGCTTTTAACATAGCACAATAGTTTTACTGGCTTAGGAAACAGGAAATTTTATCACATCTGTGGCATCATGCTTTTCTGGTTGCTAAACAGGGTCATCGTGCATCACATGGGAAAGAGCAAACTTGCTCCCTGACATTCATTATTTGTCTGTGAATGACGGAGTAACAAGATACCGAGCGAGGCTGCTGACCGTGCATTAATTGATCCAACATCTGTCTTGTCCCAATTGCTAGTAAGCACCAATAGACATCACTTGTAGTCTAAGAAGGGCATCACACAGTGAGAATGTACCTGGGAATCATCCTAATACTGTTTCCAGATGTGTTGAACTTGCTTCTTGTAGTGATTGGAAGTCACCAGTGTGTTTGTTGGTGGTCTGATAAAGCTAGCAGTCAGCTAGGAAACATGCAGGAGATATCAGACAGCAGGCAAATGAAGAGCCATTGAATTTATAGCTCAGAGTCACTGGAGCTGCAAGACAGCTTGAGTCTGCTATGCAAAACCAGGCTCCCACCATTTGTTACATTGCATAACAGAAGTTGGTTAGCAAATGTCATCAAAGGATATGAAACAAACACTCAGTGCTTAAGAAGCTGAGTAGCTTCAGTGCTAAGGCTGTTTTCCACAATTTTGCTTTTTCGGTGTGAGGTGAAAGGGTTTCTTTACCATTAGCACCAGACTGTGCAATACTTTTCCAAGACCACTCTAGACTTTGCATCTTATTTTGTAACAGCTATTTCCCTGACAATAAGTGCTTGCTGAGGTAGTCTGGATCTAAAAATAGTGCTGATCCTAATGGAGGAAAAGAATGGGATCTGAATGAAGAATTTGGTTTAATATATTATATTGATGTCTCAACTAAAGAGAGATTTCTGAGAGTACTTCTGCAGTAGTGTAAAACAGTACTTCCATTTTATTAACAATGACTGAAAGAAAGGAACAATTACCTACATTTTTTTCTGAGGCAGCACTTTCTCCTTCTGAAGTCCTTATAATAAATTTCCATTCTCTCTTCCTCTCCCAAACCAATTTGTTCATAATCACTACCTTTGAAAAAGAACATGTTTGAAGATTTTGATTTTTAACTTCCAGGCCAGGTCTTTAAAGTAGGGAGGCAAAACAAATGAGCACAAGCTCAAAAATTGTCCTGTTTTTTTAATGAAAATAAGAGCTAAAATAACAGAATAGGCCAATGCTCCATGGAGCTCTAAAACTCCAAAACGAACCAGAGGTTTCCCATGAGGAAACTGCCTAATTGTGAAACATTATACAGCTTCATAAAAAAAGAACGTCTGCCTGACACCAAGTGCTGATAATTTGTATTCTATAGGGGAAAAGAAAAGACCTGTGCATCTCATAATTTGTTATCTGAGAAAATACAGCCTGTCAGTTAAAGGAAAGGAAACTGCTGTAGGTCATTTTGGGTACATTGCTGAGTCTATCTGAGCAAGGAACTCGATCTCTTTGCAGTCCAGTTTATATAACTATTTAAAAGATGTAATGAAATCTGCCTCACAAGGGTTTTTTAAGCCTTGTTATTTACAAGATAGCAGGACAGGACCAATCATTAGAGGGACTGCCAAGTATAATTAGTATCCTAGGAGTACTAGAAGGTTTCATGCTTAGGTGATACTTAAGCAATTATCTCTGTAGGCTATCTCAAAGTGCCTAAATCCCCAAATTTCAGTCTATCAAACACTGCTGAGCAGTCCCAATCTATGGTAGCACATAAAATAGATAAACAAAGATAAAGATATAAAGATGAAGAGATGAAAATAAGGATAAAGATAAAGACAAAACCTGCAAACTCCCTTGTTTGGTTCTTCGAGCTGTGTAGTGAGCAGTAAGCAAATGCCATATCATCCAAATTAGAAGTGATGAATCTGGTTTTCCTGTTGACTGTATTGCTGAGATATTCCTTAATTTGTTCCAGGATGTTGACATCAGGATTCTTGGATGCAAAGCAGGCATTTTGATAGTGTGTCTGAATTAACTTGCTGTGAAAAAAGATGGTATTTTAAAAGTTTTCTGTTACACGTGACTGAAATTGTATTATACTGGAATATATTCATCGTTGCTGCTAATTACTGACCTAAGTAAACCCAATGGATAAACTAAATACTCTCCTTTTGGGGTAAATTGAAGGAGCAATTAAACATTTGGGTAGCCAGGGATAGACGCAGCCTCACTCTAACGGGAGGTGCTGATCAGTTCTGCCATGTGACTCCAGGGAGCACATGCCAGCGCAGCTGTCGCTAATGGGACCAGGCAGCCCAAATCTATCCAGCCCCGTGGAAATCTGCATTTGGTGGTTCAGCTGGTGTGGTGTTGGTCACTGCTAGAAGCGCTGGGAAGCATAAGGCTGAGCAGAAGGTGAACAATATAGATGAGTGCCTTCTTGGGGGGCTGGCTGCCAGGACCAGCACTGGAGTACAAATGGATTATAGAAGGTTGTGTGCATGTTTGTGTGTAGCAAAGATGAGAGCAGCAACTGTTAGCAACACTTTGAGAAAAAGCCAAGAGCCCTTATTTCATTTTGCAAAACCAGAGTTTTCTTTCTAAACAAAGACATTTTTTCCAGCTTGCTTTCTGGAAAATTCGACTTAAGGCGTGTTATAGGAGGCAAGTAATAAACTCAGTTTTAACCAGTTTCTCCTCCTGTCAGTACTTGCATCTCAAAGTTTTAAAGCTCTGCAGCTGTATCTTGGTACAAGACTTTCTTGCCCTTCCTGGGAAGATTTATTTTCAAAAGTTTTCATTGGATAGAAATTATGCTAATGGTTATATAAGTAATACAGAAGCTGAACACTGATACTTCTTTTTTTCCTTTGCAGTTTAGGAACATAGTGATGAATTAAGTCTTCTAGATAAAATGAAGCATGTCCCAATATATGAAGAATAAATGCAGGTTTGTAGCAAAAATCTTTGCTTTTCAAAAGTACAAAATTTGTACTCACTTCAAAGTTTCCTCTTACAGCTCTCACTGAGGGCTAAGGGTAGAGGATTTGTGCAGGTCTTCAGTGAGAGAAAAACAAGCAGTTATACAACGGAAACCTGTAATACAAAAAAAAAAAAAAAAAAG
>VYZV01020028.1:176975-219884 GCA_013401275.1 Pandion haliaetus | reverse complement strand
TGTTTCTCTTCCCCTGTGCTGGCAAAAACGTTTTTTGTATTAAATTGTGTTGGGGAACTGGACTGGCTTAAAACCAGCCTTATGGCCAGGTTATTGGAATGTGCAGTCTGGTCTGAGTCAGGATTGTCACTACACGTTGCTTCTGGTAAGGCATGAAGTGGTCAAAACACTGCTGCCACAGCCTCTGCTGCTCTAATACAAGCCTGTGGGTACACTCTTATTTCCTGTTGCAGGATGCAAAACTCATGTCCTTATTTAACAGATCCCAAAACAGCCTGATGAGGTAGAAAAAAACCTCTTGAGAATGTTTCTTTGTTCGGGGGTCTTGTGTGTTTTGTTAAGGAGCACTTAGTTCTTGCATTGAAATGCCTGTCTGAAATTGTGAGGCTGGAGCACAAGGCGAAGTTTCTTTAACCGTTAGGTTCATGGCTTTAAAGTCTTCCATAGTTCTTGTATGCAGTTGTCCTCTGTTTTATACAAGCCTCTCTAATGCCTTTGTTGTAGTTTCAAGAATGCTTTACTTTTGGTACTGTTTAATTCTTGAATTTGTTCAGTCCAGACAACAGAATTAGATGGATTCATATTGTTTTGTCTGGTATAAAATCCCTAATGCATTTGGGCAGTTTGAAGTCATTAGAACTACTTGGGCACTTAGAGTTAAGCAAAAGACAAAACTGTTTGGAAAAGAGGCAGTTTGGTTGTTTAATCAGCACTGTTTTCAGTTGTTCTCTACAGTATTGCTATAAGGTGAACTGGAAGCTCCCCGGTGGATAGTTTTGCTTTTAAGGACAGCTTTGACTCAAGTCTTGTGAGCTGGGGAGCAAGTAAGGGAGTTGTATTTTGGATGCTATTACATTTGCTTGGTGCCTTGGTACTGACTTAAGTTAAAATTTCTTTTTAAGGGAAATGTTATTTCTCATTGAAAAACTCAAATTAAGACATTAGCCTTACATATATGGTCAGTTCTGCTGTTTTGCTGTTACAAAGAATTGCTGTGTTACTGTTTTTAATTCTTTTAGTCAAACTGGACAAGAACACTGCTAGATTTTTTTCTTAATATTTTTTTTTTCTTGTGGGGATGGTGTAGCAGTCTTGATTTTGAGGTGTAAGGAGAAACATCCAAGGCGTTAATATTTATTTTTGGTTTGCATGAATATGTAATTTTTCACTTGAATCTATTGGCTGCAGCATCATTGTTTTAGCAGTCCAACGGCTTAGGGCATGTAAACAGCTAGTGAACAAATTTCAGTTGGAACCTTCCTACAGGTGATAGAGCAACAAAAATTGGTAGTAAAAATCATCAAAATAGTCTTGAGTGTGTTATAAAAAACTGTGCGTTACAGGTCTCTCCTGTTTCAGTAAGAAGTGTTTAGAAGGGACAACGCTAATAATAATTATGTACTTTGCTAAAATGCTTTTCATTTTCAGAGCACTTTGCCACTTTCTGTATTCAGCTCCCCAGAGATGCAGGTAGATCTTAGTTATCCCTGCTGTACTCAGGAGGAGAATTGATGTCTCTGCCTAAGGATTTTTTTTCTCTTTGCTTTGAAGTCAGAAGAACTGACACTGACTTTTTTTCGTTATTTTTTTTGTTGCCCCTAAAGAAATATTTCCTTTGATTTCAATAACAAGTTGAAATAGGCCTGAAGTAGCATGTCCAGCTCAGCTGGCAGAAGAGCATGACTACACAGAGTCCATGCCAAGAAGTAACAAATTTCTTTTTCTTTAACCTCTAGGGCTGGGTCCGCTCTGTCCGATCCCAGAAGGAAGTTTTGTTTCTGCATATAAATGATGGGAGTTCTCTGGAAAACCTCCAGGTGGTTGCTGATCCCAGCCTGGAAAATAGGTTGGTCAGTTTGAGATACCTGGAGAAATGCCTGTGTTGACCAGTGCTTGGAGGGGTCTGCTCAGGCCTCCTTTCCTGTGCCAGTGGCTCACCAGCAGCTGGCCCCTGACCACAGGAATGGCATTACTGCAGTCTAGGGTCTCTGGATGTGTTTTTAGGATGGAGACTGTCTGACTACTCTGCCTCCACTAGCTGAGGCCTTGTGGTTTAGTTGTTTGTCCTGTTAGCTTAATTTGGACCTAATTTTCTTAATAGCTGTTAGCAATGTGGGTATTCTGGACTACTGTTGGACTTGTTTGGAATCACACAACACAGCCGGGAATAACTGTCCCCAGGTTCTGGAGGGTGCTGTTGCTCTTCCTATAATAACTTCAGGGCTGGCTCAGTAGGCATACCCCCTAGATAGGCATGCCTGTTCTGTTATAATAAAATAATGCGCTTGGTTTACAGCTTCATTTTGTTTGTTACTCTCAATTGTTCTTTGGGCTAGGGTTGGGAGTTTTGGGATGATCTAGGAACCTTCTGCATGTAACTCGATTTCTAAAAATTTTTTTTAATTATTTTTTTTTCTAAAAATTTTTTAATTTTTTTTTCCTATAAGCCTGGTTTGTCCCCACCAAGGGCCCCTTCTAATAAAAGGCTGTCTCTTTTCCCCTTACTTGTCCAACATTCCTATCTTGTCCTAAATTATTCTACAGCTTTGTGAATCTATTCACATTCCCACCTATGTGTTTAATAATTTTTTATTTCATCAATTAAGCCCTATGGCTACAGCATCTCTTGTGATCTCAAGTGGTCCAGCTAGATTAACAGGAATCTCTCCTCTGAATGTAATTGACTTTGTATCAACGCCTAGTTAAGCTGTTGTTTTTTCTTGGTTTCTTAGAGACCTGACTTTTGGAAGCGCAGTAGAAGTGCAAGGGGAACTGGTCAAAAGTCCTCATAGGATGCAACACATGGAGCTGAAAGCTGAAACCATCCGTGTGGTGGGACCTTGTGATGCTTGGGTATGTCACTGGAGCAGGAGTCCAACTGATAGGACAGCTTTGGAAATAAATTTCAGAAGGTCCAAGTATCCAGCAAAGCATGCTTCAAACTGTATTTTCTTTAAGTCTGAGTGGTCCTGCAGGCTTTGATTTGTCAGTGGTGTCTGTATGGTACGTCAAAGGAGAAACGGGATCACCATGAAAGGTCTCCTCTGGGACAGAGCTGTTTCTGCATGGAAACTGGCACACATGCTGGCAGCTAAGAGTGTGCATTTGTCCCACCCTGAAGCACTTACCTGAGCCAGGTGGTTCACCTGGTAAGTCTGGCTGGGATATGAGTTGGAGAAGCAACGGGACTGGTAAAACACTCCACGTTGTGCAGGTGGAAGAACCGTATCTGCCACAGGCACATTTGGAACCGGCTTGCTGTTGAAGCAGTGAGATAAACAGCTGGCTTTCAAGGTGGCGTAACATCAAAAAGGTGGAGCATTTCAGAGTGCTACTACCTTCTCTTGTGTTCATGGCTCTTGCTTTGCTGTAAGCATTATAAAATCCACAAAATGACTAGAAAAGATATGCAAAAGCATCTAGTTCTCTGCTCTGTAACGACAGTTGAGTTTTAGTAGGCAGAGTTGGTATTCCATGAATACCAATAAAACTACATTGACTCCAAGTTCTCATCCTCTTATTTTTCTTTTTTTCTTTCCTTGTTGTTTTTAGTCATTCCCTCTGAAAATGAAGGAGAGGCATCCGCTGGAGTATGTCCGACAGTTCCCTCACCTGCGATGCAGAAACAACACACTCGGCTCCCTCTTGAGAATCCGCAGTGAAGCCACCGCAGCCATCCACTCATTCTTCCAGGTAGTCCCTTCTGTACTGAGCCTTATGCGTAAAATATCCCCCCAGTTTGGCTTCACAGGAGCACGTTAGGAGGGAGGGAGCTTGACGTCTCGACTGCAGGGTATGGCTTTTGGACAAAGTGGGTTTTTTTTCCAGGCCTGGGCCTGGCTGAGGCCTTGGCCAGACTGTTGCTTATGATCAGGTTAGCACATCTGTGGTCTTGTTAGCGTCTTTCCACCCATTTCCTGTTAGTTATTTTATCCCTTTCACTAAGTTGCAATGTAATTGCCTGAGAGTGTGTGTGGTCTGTGGAACACAAAATAATATGGAGTTGTTTAACCCATCCTCAGCAGTGCCCTTATGGTCCTTGGACAGAAGCCTCCTCCCACAGAGAAAAATCTGTGGTGCAGGAAGGCTTCTGATGAACTGGCTTAGAGCTTCATGTTATTCTTCTCAGTTCTTACCTTTCTATTACTGCGTTACAAGTCTGGGTGGATGCTATTATCTGAGATTAGGAGACTCCTGTTTCGATGCATTTCAAACTGATGGGTGGGAGGCACTTGTATTTTATGAATGTGTCACTCTTAAGCTGTGGGCATGGTACAGGCTTTGTGCAGGCAGTGGGGGCAGTGAATTAACTCTGATTACAGATGCCATATAGAGACCATGTGATTCTTTGCGTGAGTAGCTAAAGGTAGCAAGTCCTCTAGCACACCTGAGTCCTTTCTTTTAAAGCCATTCATTGAAATAAACATGTTTAGATAAACTGGCTTTATTTGGAGTAGAATCATATTCAGAGCATTCTGATTACAGAATTCACGTGTAATAATTAGTATGGCCCAACGAACAGGTCAGAATTGTTGAGATTGAATTTCTGGTCCCAGGTATGCTGGTACTTGTCGCCTGCATTGGCAAAGAAGGCTTGCTTGCTCTAGGAGTTCTCTCCTATACCTAGAGTTATACATATAGGATTGCACGGTATTTAGAAGACTTTTTTTTTTTTTAAGAGCCAAATAGAAATACTGTGTCAGGTAAAGCTGCTATTGATGTCAGCATTGTGCCAGCTCATAAGGCAGTACCCAGCTCTGTTGGGAATCAGTCTTTTCTGGCGTCGAGCCGCTAGATGGCATTGCCTACAACAATTTGTGATTTCAAACACGGACAAGGAAGCCAGTCGAGGTACAAAAAAGCATCTTATTCTGACAAAGGCTTTACTTCTCCGAATTAACTCAAGCTCAGACTCTGACATACCTTTCTGTTTAAAATGCTCAAGGGCTGAGCAGTATTAAAAAATATAAAGTATCATTAATTTAGCAGCAGCAGCTATACTCAAGTTATTTTTAGAGGGTAAGGGAGATTTGGTCCCAGGCCTGATATCTGTGAATGCTTATGTCACAACTCTCCTAGCACCAGGGACATCTGTGGTTTGCTCCATTCCTGATGGAAGGAAAGCAGTCTTTTTAAATTGCCACCTATATCATCCCAAGCATGTTGGAATTTTTGACGACAATGCCACAACATACATTAGCTAGAAAGTATAATTGGAGTGTTTTCACTCTGCAAAGCTGTAAAGAGCTTAATGGTGAAAGAAAATAAGTGGTTTTTTTAATATACACTTGAATTATCTAGACTCTCTGTAACTTTAAAAACTTTTTTTAGCCTATTTATTTCCAGCAGTGAATGACTAATGCCAAATGCCTTTTGGATTTGGTTTGGATGTTGAAGGCTAAAATGTTATCTTTAAATCTTCTCCTGAGTATTGTGGTCCGTATGGGATAAGAACATTGTTCCTAGGCAGAATAAAATAGTTGCAATGTGAATGGCAGCCTCCACTTTGCACATTAACTAACTTCCAGGTTTGTCAGAGACGCTAATGTGACTTGAAGTCTTTTTAGGAACTTTTATAAGGGGAACTATTCAAGAGTTTTTATGGGTTTCTCATCTTTCAGACCTGTGCAGTTCACATTCCTTTTGAAAGCATGTAAGGGGTCTTCTGTGTGAAATGTGCTTCTTTACAGCAATTGTTACAACAGTATGAGGAATTTAGGCAATTTTCCAAAATCTTATGTAGCGTTGGGAGGCCACGTGACCAGCAGGTCTCTGGAATGCATGCATGGGATTGTGGCAGAGACCTGCATTTTGTATTGGTAGGCTGAAACTACCCTCCCCAGGCAAAGCAAGTAGTTCTGGCTCCAAAACTTCTGTGTAGTAACTGGATCTCAGTAAGAAGCTCTTGCCAGGCACTTGGCAAGCCGAGGTCTTTGCACCTGTAACCAAGGTAGCCTAGAGCTGACTGCAGGGACTTTGCTCCCTCTGGGTCATGTTACGGTACTCTCACAAAATGCATTGCATGTCTGTACAAACTCTTTAGTCCAAATTAATTTTAGTTTGATACTCAGGATGGGCAGTAAATACTGTTCCTGTCTTCCTAGCCTTTTGACTAGCTGGTGATAAGCACCAGGACCTGTCATGTGAATGGTCGATTTGTATTATTCTGGTAAAAGCTGTAAAACTAAGCTTTTAGAAACATTTGCTTTTTAATTTTTTTTTTCTAATTAGTGTTACGTGTAAATAGACAATGGGTTATGCTACATCATTGCCTGTATCATGGTAATGCAGGCACACCCTGATTTTAAAGGGGTTCCCTTTGTGCTAGACATTACAGTGATGCAAAAGAAAACAAATCCTTTGTTCACAGCTGAAATCAGCTAGTACCAGATTCTTGTTTGCCTTGGCATGCACAGGTACAATGTCTGTGCTCCACCAGTGATCTCTGTAGTAAGTCTAAATTAGGAAGGTGACAGTAGAGTTCTGTTCCTGGTTTTGCCTCTAACATACTGTATGTAGTTGTCTGAGGTCTCCTTGATGTACCCATCCACTGAAAATTGGGTTGCAGCTGGCTTTAAAGTGGCTGCACTGCAGAGAAACCTAGAGAATAGGAGCTCTTTTTTTCATACAGCCTTCCTGGTTTGGAGGCCTCTGCTGGGTCTATGAACTATTACAGGAATGGGTAATTCTCCAGGTACCTAGAATATGACCAAGCCAGGGTATACCCTGTCTCTTAAAATCATTTTGATTTCAATATCTCAGAAGATGCAAGGTGGGACTGACATTTTCATGGCAGTTGGGTGTTTCTAAGGCCTCTCTCCCATGCAGTATGTGATTTCTGTGATCTAACACACTTGATCATTTCTCTTAGTGGAGAACACTAAGAGAGTGTCCTCTGCCTAACCACCGTCTTCCAAAAAGCTGGAAGAAACTGAAGTGTTGAGGCCACAGGGGTGAAAATGCCCCAAAATGTAAAAATACCAGAGCAGGTGAGAAGAAAGGGCAATGGTGTGGAGATAGGCAGTTGCAAAAACCCATAGTATCTTTATGAAATATGGAGAAAAAAGCACAAGTAGTAAACATTGATTTGTAAATCATGCTAGCGTTTAGTTAGTCCTCTGTCTTTGTCCATGTAGGGCAGAAGTTGTCTAAAAGTACATATGCAGTCCTGGTTGGGGGTTCATAGCTGAGTTATGATATGTGCTTGGTTGATGTCATCCTTGAAGTTGATGTTTGATATCTTTACCTAGTTAACTGTAGTGTTCTGTCTGTTCCAGGATAATGGCTACGTGCATATTCATACCCCCATAATTACATCAAATGACTGTGAAGGTGCTGGGGAACTCTTTCAAATTGAGGTAAGTTGGTTGCGTAAAGTTTGTTTTGATTTTTGCTTGCAGAGCAATTCTGGAGTCATTGAAGGTTAGTGGAAATGTTTGTCTTTACAAAACCTTTCCTTTATGTACTTCTATGATTATTTTTTTAATATAGCAGTCCTTTGCTTCAGCTAATAACTCAGTGTTAAACAGGTGCATTACTTTTTTTTATTGCTGTTTTGTGCATTAATCAGCACCTTTTGTACTGTTGAGGTTTTTCTATCCCTGGTGCTGTGGAAAAGTATACAAAGAACAACAAAGGGAAGTGGAACATCTTAGTAAACAGAAAGATGTGATCATAAGAGTCCAAGAGATGGGATAGGACATTCAGGACAGCCTACTACATGCAAATATTTCTTAGCTTTGAAATTAAGAATATGATTCACCATGAGAACTCCTTTTCACCTATGTATATATTGCTCCTTACAAGCTACTCCTGCTGTATGTTGGAATTCTCCCCCAATATTGCCTAGTCTCCCCATCCATCCACAAAATTATTGCCACAATCTATCATTATGTGAAGGACTTCACATATTGGGTCAAAACCTCCTATGAAATTTAAGTACAGCTATAACCACTAAGATCTTCCCCACAGATTTCTCATGATTCCTAACCCCCACATCCATGAATCATAAGGAATTCCATCTGCCTTTTATACTTCTATATATGAAATTAACTCTTCTGTCTCAAACAATTACATCCATTGCCACTTACACTTATTGGCTCCAGCCTTGCTGGTGAATCATCTGTAAGCAAAAGAAAAATTGTTGAGGTAGCAGTTGCTCGCTGCAAGATCGCATCTTCCACTCTCTCCACAGCCTCATGACAAAAAACCTCTGTGTACTGATTCTTCAAGATCTCAAGGTCTAACCTGTGCTACTAGTGATTCCCTTTGAGACTAATACATGTGGCTCAGCTTTTTGCTTGCTGGGACAATGGAGTTGATTAGCTAAACTAAATTGTTCCTGTTTAATTGAGATCCCTTAATGCTACCAAAGGTTCGTTCCAGGCTGTTGCATGCAAATTAAGATGTGAAAACAAGTGACACTTAATGATGAGAACATTATACAGTTTGCAGCTGTACAGTGTATTACGTCTTTGGTACAAATTGTACCCACTTGAAAGCTGTAGAGGATGCAGGACTACAGCGTAGGTGGCTGGTAGTAACAGAAGCACTGATGCAAATGTTGATTGAGGTGCTAAATTGTGAGTCTGAAACTTGTATAAACTGAATCTTAACTAAATGCATAGTTCAAGGCAAATCTCTTGCTCTGTCTCCAGTGTGATTGCTTAGGTGTAAATAATACCTGTCTTGGAGAAATGTAGTGACAGTTGTGCTTGAAAGGTGTGGAGTAAGTGCTGAGTCAGATCCCATTAAATGGCCTGTGCCACAAAGAAAGGGCTTCAGAAACCCACTTGCTGCTAGGAAGTGCTCCCTGATTTCCTGTTTCTTTTTCAAGTACCAGTTCATTGTCTGGCCTGATTTAGGGCTGCATTTTGTTTCTGCAAAGCTCTGTTCAGAATCAGTCTTGGCTAGCAGAGATCCAGGACCACTTCCTATCCTGCTGTGACCACTTCACTCCACTGGAGCAGTGACACTTTCTTGACAGTGGAAATCTGGGGAAGATTAAGCCTGCGTTGGGCCATGCATGTGAGGCTGTCAGACATAAAAAGAAGGGTGACAGGAGGGTGTCAGACATAAAAATAAGGGTGTGGTTTTTGCAGCAAAGCTCAGAATCTCTACATGCATTTAATCAAATGAACCATCAAGACATTCCCTGACTGCTGTATTTAGTCACTTCTTAAACTAGCCCTTAATTCACTGCTTGCACAGGCCAAGGGAGAAAATAAAGTCCTGTTCTTCTTATATTTGAGCAGTAGCCAAGAATTATGGTGATGGGAATCAGTGAAAGCAACCAGCATGTTAGATTCTTCAATTTAAAAAATGTTGAAATCCTGTACTTAAAGTTTTAAGACCTATTTTCCAGTTGCAACCAGAACATAAAATTGGTGTCCTATTGCTCCTGAATTTGTAGTAGTTACAATACACCTGCAGCTTACAGGTTGTTTTTTCTGCTTTTTTTGTTCTTTTAGCTCCCTTGGGCAGTGTATAAAACTGATAATCTCACCAGTTAGCTGTCCTTCTGCTGGTTGGTTGAGTAGCCTTTAGGACCCAAGTAGAGGCTGCTTTTGCACCCACTGTGAACCATTGCATTTTAATAGCTGTCTTCTGACTGGCACAATTTTAATACTCTGACTAATGTCTGGTGGCTGCTCAGGCCTGTGCATTCTTTGGAAATGGTGGAAAGTGAAGAGAGTAGGAGTCTGTTTTTACATGAGACTTGAAGAGATGGGGAAAAAAGTGTCGAGTTAGAAGGAAAAGGCTTTTTGAAGGCATATGATCTTTGATTCCTAAACATCTTAATCCTGTAGGATTTGTGTTTGTTTATATGTTCAGCTTCCTCATTATCTTTGTTTGGTTTTGGGTGTACTGATGAGTCTGTACATAGCTTTGGCTGGGATGTTCTTATACCAGGACTTGGGATGGGGGAGAATCTCTTCCCTCTCTGCTGGGCAAATCAGTTCAGCTAAATATTTTTAAAATTAAGTACTGTAACAGTGAAAAGAGGGCGGTAAGCAGAGGAGATTTAAAAAAAAAATAAATCACAGGATGGTAAGAACTCCAGAGAAATCTTTTGCAGTTGAGACCTTCTACATCTGAAAAACGTAAGTCTGAAGAGAAGTTTGAGGAGAAACTGACAGAAGTGTGAAAACAGCCAGGCAGACCCTAACCCACATGGAGAACATCAGCAATACCAGCTTGTGGATTTCTGCACCTTTGATGGTGTCTGCCACTGGTGGAACTCTGGAGTGGGGAAGCATCTTGCTTGTTCTGCCTTCTTTAAAGTAAATTTCCTGAAAACACCAAAAGAGCTTTGAATATTGAAAGCTGGGTTTTAGTAGAACACAAAGTAGGACGAGGTAATTCTTGAAATAGGGGGAACACAGATCAGCAGGGTGAGATGGCCTTTTTTATTTTAATTTAAGCTGACAATAATTCCTCTGTACCAGCAGTCTTAGCACTTCAGGGCAGATCCTTTCCTCACTTTTTCTTTTTTTCTTCTGAAGTCTAAAATTCTTAGCAGCTTTGTATGTTGCAAGAACCTTTACCCAGTTCCCTTCTGGGGCTGCTTCCTAGGAAATCTGCCTTTCTTTTGTCTTTGTGACCTGGCTGCATGTCTGTTCCCTGCTATTTTCAGTAGCCTCCCACTCTGTCTGCAGTGTTGAAGGCTCCCTGCTTTCTGGGTCTCTTGCTCTGTCTTTTCCACTCTGTTCCCTGGAAAGTTTCCATGTTTGACTGTCCTCAGCTGCTGTGGAGAAGTTAGAGGCTCCTCTACACTCTGGAAGAGGCTTTCTGGCCCGGGACACTCCAGCTGGTGTGATGAGGCCCTGGACAGCCACTTTCCCTGCTGCCCAGCTGCAGCCTTTTAGAAGAACTCAGCATGCAGTCAGTTACAAAGCACAACAGCTCTATTGGCAGTCATAGCTCTTTAAAGTAGATCTCATGTGTTTTGTATTGCCTGTGGCCTTATTCCTTCCTGGGGACCTTGCTCTATGTGTAAGGAGTGCTGCACTCTACCTTTTGGTTCCAGTGGAAGTAATGTGTGCTCTGTGTCAGGCTTCTCTCTTCCCACACACATACCTCATTGCATCTGGGTGTTGTCTGACTGAACCCAGGGTCTGAATCAGGCTATTTCATTATTTGAGAGGATACTTAACTGTAAACCTGAAGAACCAACCAGGTATTGTTCTTCTCTAAAATGTGTCCAGAGATTGTACAGTGTTTGGCTTTTGAGGTTTTTTTGCCACCTGCTCACAGGAGTGAATGTAAAAGTTTCTAGATCCGTGAAGGGTACAAGTTCATGGTTGTGCCTACTGTGGCACCAGAAATATGTGCCTGCTGCTGAAGATGCAGAAGCTTACTCCTGTTCCTTTGGTACTGCTGAAAAATAGCCTTGTCGGCACCAAGGAAGACTGGGATCTGCTGGGGAGAATCACAGTTAAATGCAACAGTATTAGTGTCTGTCAGGCGTTTTCCCCTTTAGAGATACACTGCAGTCTGGGAGGTGGCGAGTCCCTTGGAGACTGGGACTTTGGAGAGGTGCTTAGCAGGGATCAGGGTAGGCTGGAACTGAGCTGAGGGAGGGCTTGCTCTTGCATTTTCTAGCTCTCCCAGTTTCTGCTTGTTTCTACCTGGTTCATCTCTGCCTGTAATTCCAGGCCATATTTATGAGATGTTTGTCCCAGCAGAACCAGCTGCTATTGCCCGGTGCAAGTCCAGCTGCTCAGAATTAGGACTGGATTTGCAAGGAGGACTTCTTGAAAGTTACAAATTTTGCAGTGGTTGTCTAAAAAAGAAAACCCAATCATGTTTATAATGGGACATCACAGAGGGCAGGTCTGGATTAAAAATGTGGTGCTGTGAAGCTTCAGCGGCATGGTGGTGTGGGCCTGGGCTAGAGCTACAGCAGTGATTTCTATGAGCTTTTCAAGTCTTCTCTGATCCCTTCATGCATTTAGCTTGCACAGAGTGAAAGACAGAATCAAACGGTTTATACTCTCCTGAAGCTAATTGCCTCAAGTAAAAGTTAATATAAGACTGACATCAAAGGGAATAATTTTAAATTAAATCATTAGACATTTGAGGAGATGGAGAACAAAACAAGTACTAAATCCAGTTGTTCTCGTATTTAGAATGAGAATAAAAAGCCTTTGATGTTGACGTTGAATCCTAGTATGTTTATTGCACGTTTACTCTGAGACACCAAGATGTTTCATACAGATTCCCCCTCCTTCTTTCCACACTGTAATTTGGGTAGGTTTTGACTAGGGAATGGAGAGAACTTGAAAGCAAACACATTATTCCCCCCTAATCTTTTATCAAGTAGGTATTTGGGGGTTGAGAAGTGGGAGGAAAGTCCATCTAATTGAAATAAAAGCACCACAATGTTGTTGCTTCATTTTGCTAGTCATGAAAAATGATCTTGCTCAGTGTCAGCAGTGGAGGGATAGCATCACCTACTATTTATTATTTGTCTTCTACCAGCGGCTATGAGGCTGAGCATAAATCTGGGGCACAGGCACTTGAAAACATTGGCCTTATCCTGTTCTTGAATATGTAAACTGGAAGAACCACCTCTAGTGGGTTAGTTGGTATTTGTACATGTGAAATGTAAATTTGCTAATTATGGGATACCTCCTTGCTGAAGGGGTCTCTTCTGAAGGAAAAGGGAGGCATCTCCTTTTCCCTGCATAGCAAGTGGATTGACTTTCGCAGCACACAACACCTGTTCATCAAGCTTTGTGTCTCAAAATGAGGGAGAGCAAGTAGGCAGCTGTGGAGAGGTGAGGCGATTGGATGGTGATGGGGGAGTAAAATTTTATCTAAATATTGCTATGTTCGCTCTTCACCTTCTGTTGGAAGCCATCCAGGAGCTGCTCACAATGCAGGCATGCGTCTCAGGATCTCTCCGTGGCCTCTCAAACTGGCTGCAGGTTTTTATAAGTCCAGTTGAGCTGTAGGCTTTCTCACACTCCTCCGGTCACTTACTGTTGTGTCTATTTTCTCTTTGCCTCCCTGAGATTACATCTGATTTGGAGGATGAAAAATGACACAAAGTCATTATAAATAAATGAAGCCCCAGCTCCTGGAGACAGCTGTATCCTGTTTGTGGATTTGGGGGGAAGTGTTGAGATTTCATGGCTGATTTCTTCTGTTCTTTTCCTGCTCCCAGTCTGTCTCTTTCTCGTTGTTTAGAAGTTGCATCCTACAGGATTAGGTGGGATTTTTCACTGGTGGAACAAGGAATGTAGCTGAACTAAGCTTGCAGTAGGAGAAACTAAAGTGGTATGTGGCTCTTCTCTTCAGTGTTCTGGCCATGGCTCTGGGGCTGTGGTATGTGGATGTTTGTATGTTTATTAATATCCTTATTGTTTTTGAGCAAATACTCTGGGTTTATTTGAAGAAAACAATAGGGGCCTGCTTCTGCATCCTTGGGTTTTGTTGTTTGGTTTTTTAAGAACTGCAAAACTTATGAAACAAAGGAAGCAGTCCTGGGGTTACAGCCACAAATTGTCTTATTTTCCTTGATCTCTGTGGAGCAAGGCAGGCTTGCTCTTTTCTTTAGTGTGATGCTGTGAAGAGATAAAACTGCCTTGTGATCTGAGGTCTTTGGCAGTCTCTGTTTTATCTTTGCGATGAGCAGCAGAGCTTTTTGAGAACAAAAGCAACACCTTCCGACTCATTGAGAAAAATGGCAGGTTGTAGAATATCAAAGGCTGGGAAACAAGCCTGAGTCTAGCAACCTCCCTGTGATAAAACAAGTTGGGGAGTAGGGTGACTGGAGGCAGTGGCATACTTAGCTGAGCTAGCAACACTTAGCATAACTCCTAGGAACTACACTTTGAAAAGTGGGTATTTCAGACTTATCTCAGAAGAAAGTATTGGTTTGGAAGTAAATGTAGATTAGCTTTGAAGTTTCTTCCTGTCTTTCTACTGAACCTTTGCCTCCTTCAAAGCTTAGGGATGACACTGAAATACAGAAAATGCTGAAGCAAAAATCTCATTTGTCTTCATGTTTTTTAAGAAGTCACAGAATTGTGACCTCTAGAGATCGTCTAATTCATCTCTCCGCACTCAGTCAGGGTCAGCTAGAGCAAGTTGCCCAGAACTGCTGAGTTTTTAGTATCTCCCCAGATGGAGACTTCATGGCATCTCTGGGCAACCTGTTCTAGTGTTTGACCACCCTCACAGTAAATAAAAAAAGTGTATTCTTGTTTTCAGATGACATTTCGTGTGTCTTTTTTAAAATCTGTGCCCATTGCCTCTTGTCCTCTCAGTGAGCACAGCTGAGATTAGTCTGGTTCCTTCTTCCTTCCCTTCCATCAGGTATTTATACACAAGGATAAGATCCCCCCTGAGCCTTCTCTTCTCCATGCTGAACAGTCCCAGCTTTCTTAGCCTCTCCGTATATGAAAGATGCTCCAGTCCATTAATCATCTTTGTGGCCCTTTACTGGACTCACTCCAGTATGTCCATGTCTCTCTTGTACTGGGAAAGCCGAGTACTTCACCCAGCGATCTTAGTGAGTCACCAGTGCTGTGCAGAGGGGAGGGATCCCCTCCCTTGACCTGCTGGCAGTGCTCTGCCTAACACAGCCCAAGAGGCTGGTGATTTTCTTTGCCGTGAGGGCTCCTTGTTGTCTTATGGTCAGCTTGGTGTCTGCCAGGGAAATGGTGAAGCACAGTTCTTGTGCTCAAATTACTTTTAAAGTGCTCAACATGGTGGTCTTCTAATTTTTCTTTTGTGCCTGTAAATTGAAAAACCAAAAACATACCATCACTTTAATGGGGCTGCTTTTTTTTGAGCATTTTTATAATGAAACACTGAACTTGCTAAATTTTCCATTACTCGTAGTTTTTTATGTTTAAAATATCTGGTGACTTGAAAACTATGCAAAAGCTGAAAGGAAACATAATTTGTTTTTCAGCGCCTATATAATATGTAAGATGTGATTTTTTTCCAACTCCATATTGTTTCAGTTCTAGTTTTTTTGAAGACTGAATAACAAGTCTTTAGAGGATACTATATTCCCTTTTTTTTTTCTGATTACTGTTTTTCTTTTTGCAATGGAAGCAAATTCATTTACCCATGAAAAGGAGGTAACACTGGTTTTAAAAGTCTTTGCTAAAAGGCAGCACATCTGACATGGAAAATACACCTCCATTTTCTCATCAGACTTGAAACTGAATTTTGAGGGCAATGCTGTGTGAAGCTTCAAACTTCCAAATTATAGAGATTCTTCCCCCTCATTGTTCATCTTGGCAGGAGAGAGTAAAAATTTATACATGTATTTGGAGACTGGGTTAATAGGCTGGCATCTTTCTTTCATACGTTGCTGGGCAAAATGTTCTTTAACAGCTGTTCCAGAGGAATTTTAATTTTGTATGTCTGCATTTCCCAGAAACATGGGATGTGGTTTCTCCACCTGCTCCCAAACAAGTAGGTAGACAGAGCCCTTAGCTCTGTATGTGTTACTTTACTGGAGAGCCAAAAATCAGAGGCTACTTTGGAAAATCTGCATTCCTACCACTCTTGTTCTCAGACTTGCTTGTAAAATAGGGAATATGTCCTTTCTGATATTTTATTTTACACTTTGTTACCTCTTCCCTTTCTATAATGTCATTCCTAATTCAGCTTATCCATGTTTGAACATGTAAGTACACAATTCTTTGAGTAAAATTTAAAGCTCCTGACATACCCACATACAAAGTCAAGAGGTGAGAAGTGAAGAGCCACATATTCTTTTAGCTTTGTACAAATTCTGTGCTGCCCACAAAGTTTTGGGCAAACAGTCAAACTCCATGAAGCTGTGTCATCTTAACAAGTTACTTCCTGCTCAGCTGACCTGATATAACTAATTGCTGGGGATCAAATTTACAGTCCCTGTTAGTTTAAGAAATGTATAAAAGAACTGTGTATCCTTCCTCTGTGCTGACATGTCCAAGCTTTGCTGGTGACACTGGAGGTATGTGACACAGTTCACGGAACTTGTTCTGCAAGTTGTTGTGATACCTACAACCCATATCCTCAAAAGTCACTGGAAGTGGAGGTGAGAGCTGTAGTGTTTCCCACTGAAAGGATGGCTTTTTCACTACATAGACCCATTATTTGCATCGGACCCCTAGAAAGAAAAGTCCCCAAGAATCCTTTATCCTGTACGGGTTTTTCCTTAATGTGTTTTGCTAGAATAGGATTTAGAGCCAGTTAGGGTCTGAGGAAAGACGGGAAGGGTTGTCTTATGACTTACCACACTGTTGGATTCCATCTCAGCAGTGTTTGGGTTCAATCTTGTGGAATTTCTTAAGAGAAAAAAAGGGAAAACAAGCCAGGAGCTGTGCTTTATATTCAAACACCAGTAGTCTGACTTCTTGATCATTTTTTTGACTTACAGACATCAAATGAGGCAAGGGAACCTGCAGAAAAGACCCATTTCTTCAATGTGCCTGCCTTCCTGACAGTTTCTGGACAGCTCCATTTGGAAGTGATGGCGGGGTGAGCGAAATGAGGAGGTTTTTGGCTTGACCCGTGGGATCTTCTTGGTTGTTAATTTTGCTCCATCGGTGTTCATTAGATATCTGCCACGTGTCAGAAACAAACTGAGCAGCAGTGGCTGGATGATGGTGTGAGGCACCAGCCTAGGCGGGGGAAAACTAGACTGCTTTTTTGTTCTGGTCTGTGAACTAATTTTAAATACTAGGAGTCCCCTTCTTCTTGCCATGGATTGGGAATATTGGATGAAGACTTACTTTTTATGGGAATGACTAGGTTTGTTGCTAATAACTGTAATACCTTCAGTGTCTTTTTGTTGTTGTTCGCATCTGACATGTCTCAGCAAGAAAATCTTTTTCATTTTAGCTACTGCGTTCCTTTCCTCTTTTCTCCTCTTTTCTCCTTTTTTCCCAAGCTTTTTCTGTCTCCTTCAGTCTTCCTGTTGTGTTTGTTCCTTCTGCCAATTCTCATTTCTCCTGTTTCATGGATTTCACACTTGATGCTTTATCATAGAATGGTTTGGCTTGGAAGAGACCTTTAAAGGTCATCTAGTGCAAACCCCCTGCAATGAGCAGGGACATCTTCGATCAGATCAGGTGGCTACGAGCCCCGTCCAACCTGGCCTTTAATGTTCCCAGGGACGGGGCATTGACCACATCTGTGGGCAACCTGTGCCAGTGTTTTACCACCTTCACTGTAAAAAACCTTCTTCCTTAAATCTAGTCTTTGTTCATTCTAGCCACTAAAGAGATCACAGTTAAAGAGTTAATACTGACTTTGATTAAAAAAAAAAAAATTATCCTTAGGCTTTTAATGTTAATATTTCACTGAGATTATTAAGAGGTGAAAGTGTCAGTCTGTCAGAGACACAGTTCCCTTTGATTAGGGGGTTTGGTCCTCATCTGCACTGAATTTTCCCAATAAATTAACTAAATCAGTACATTAAACGAATGGAGTCAAATCGGCGCAATCCCTTATTTGAAGGCACAGTTTTCCGAGGGCTTGGAGTGTGGCTTCTCCTCAGACGTGGTACTTCAGCCAAATCACTGCTTGCCAGCTGAATGGCTGATAAAGCCTGTCAGAGACCAGATCTCTGGCAGGTAGCGCTGCAGTTGTTTGCCACTTGCCAAGGGGGTTTGTCATGTGCTTGTAGTGACTTTAAAATCACTTTTAAAGTGATTAGTTCCTGTCCAGTGGAAATCTCCTGAAGGTGAGAGGGATAAAATCCTAGCTTTAGAAAATGTAAACTTGGAAGATCTGTTTTTTCATGTGGAGGTTCTGACAAGTATTTCTAATAGTCTTAGTATTTGCTGTCCATGCCTCATCCAATGTTGAGAACCAATGTTTTTTATTTAATCACTGTTGCACAGTTTAATTGGATGCTGGTAAATAGCTGCAGTGAAATTGTTCAAAAGGCAAGTTTTGCATATATTATCAAAAGGTATAAATTTCTTCAGAAAGCTGTTTTTTGCCTGGCTTGCTCTCTCTGAGAGACACTATCTCTTAGACCACAGAGACGGCTGTGGTCTGCTGAAATACTCAACCTAAAGGGTCTCAATGGCAGGATGTTTCTCATGTGGTGCCCTGGCTGCTGTGACCATAGCACAGATCACTTGGCAGCCAAAGGCTTATGCGTCAACTCAGACATTAGCTGGGGAAGGCTAATGAGGAAGAGGCTTGTTTAACTGTAGGGGTGGTGGAGCATTTGCATCCCTGAAAGAAGATAGAATGACATGCATTTGTACGTGTTAGACTTAATTGACTGTCACATGTTGTGGCCTTTATTGAAAGACGTAATTCCACAAATCAAATGAGTCCAAAGGAAAAGTATGGATTGTAATGATTAACTTGTAAGAGAGTGAGATTGTATTTCATCAGTCTTTTCCCTTGAAATAGTACACAGCCTGCTCTGGGATGGAGTAGAAGGCTAAACTGGGCAGATGCAAGACCTCTCTGGTAAATATTTTTTCCATTGATAGCACTCAGGTGCACCTTGCTCTCTAAGGATGGGTAAAAAAAAAATCAATGCTTTTCAGCATGAACTACATTACATTACAGCTTCATGTTCCTGTTTTACAGTAGCGTGTTTTCTTACAGGCATTTTAAATAGTTCCAGTGCCATCTAAATTTAGATAAGCTGTGTTTATTCATAATGGGGCGTAGCTGTTCTATGAACCTGCTTCTCTTCTTTTTCTTTTACTTAAGCACACTGAGTTTTTGAGACCTACAGCTAAAGTGGTATTGAATCCCTTCAGTCTTCAAAAATAGATCAAGCTCTCTAGATGCAGAAGCACCACAGTGATGCATTACAGTATTAACCCTCTAGATACTGTGAAACCCTTTAGATACTGTGAAGGTTTTATCTGTGGTTATTAATTTGGGTCTTACTCTGCGAATGGGACTCCTACATGGTCAAAGAATGTAAGTGCATAATACTAACCAGAGCTGCTTGGCAAATGAATGTGTTTGTGATGATGCTTTCAGAGTAGTAAAAAGTGGCAGTCCTTCTCCCCTCAAAATGGAAATGTAGTGGTCTTCCCAATAAACACAGCAGCCAAACCAGTAAAGATTTATATGTTTTGGATTTGATCCTGTGAAATTTACCCTTTGTTTTAGCCAGACTAAATTTTTCATCCCCAGAAAAGGAACTATGCTTCAAAAATTCCTTTTAGCTTAAATAAAATCTTGACCTGCTGCAGTCTTAAGGCTTTCAGGAACAACTGGTCCCTGAGAAATTGTGGCAGAAGACCAAGGTAGAAATGCTTGGGAGACCCTTCCCCATCCAGTCTTGGCCCATATCCTATTGTGACTTGCTGTGGGATGTAAGAGTGCAGCGACAGACCCTGCAGAAGTCCATTAGAAACCAGGGGTGGATCAGGGTAGGTATGAGAGGCAGGGACGAATTTGTCTGTAGGATTTATGTAGTAGGGAACAAAGTCAGCTAGGCAGTCATGTCTGTTTGGAGTTAGCTTTTAGCTTTACAGAGCTCATGTGCAACTTCCAAGCTGTGGTTGGAAAAGTCAGGGCAGGGGAGGTATGGAGAAGAATTACCAGATGTGTCTGGAACCAAGTCTTCTGCTGTCCTTGCTGAGAGGTCATCTGCAGTCCACGGGGTACCATCTGAGTACCCGTGCCTGTGTGTTTTCCAGGGCTCAGGGCTACATTTTTATGGCAGGGCTGCTTCGTGCTATTCCTGATTACAGGAGAGAACAGCGAGCCATTTAGAATTTGTGAGTTTTTAACCTTTTTCTTTGAGGAAAAGTGGGGAGAGAGGCATTCCTGTGTTTATTGACTGTCTGCAGTGCTGTGTATGCTTCTTATTGAAGGCAAGGTCAGAGAAGTTCATCTTGTCTCTCAGTATGACACAAACGGCCTAGTTGGCACAACTTCTCATTTCATTGTACTTCATCTTCACAGTGACGGCATCTAGGTTGACTGCTCAGGGTGTCTGAATCATTGTCAGCTGCTATAAATCTATAGGCTCTTAAAGGTCTCCAGAAAAGTCTTTATTGAGTTATACAGTTCTCCCCTTCAGTCTTCTCAGTCTCAGATGAGTCAGTAACCAATGTATGTGGTAGAAGTTTGTAGGACTGTGTGTCCCCTGATAACTGGTTTTAAATGTCATTGCTTTGCTGTGAAGTCCTTGTGGTATTTCTTTGCCCCGTGATCCTTCAGTGAGGATAAAGGCCCCTCTGGGGACCTGAACTAGGCTGGAGTGTCTGTGACAGCTGAAAATGATTCAGAGGCATACTGGAGACAGCCAAAGTCAATTATTGCCAAGAAGTACAGCTCACTGGCTGTATTTACTCATATTTTTTTGTCCTTTCACCCGTCTGCGCTTCCCACCAGCTCTACCTGCTCCTCTCCTTTCAGCCCCTCTTGCTAATAGTTTACATCATTGTTTTGCATTGCTTTTCCTTGTGCCACATTTCATCCCAGGCACTGTTGGTTCTGCCTTTTGCATCATGAGCTTAACTAAAACTGCTCTTCCTAAAAGCACTGGGGGCTATCCCCTCCCTAAATCGTAGAATAAGTTCTCTCCTCATGCCATGTCCTCCCTAGCTCTGTTTCTTTTCTCTTAGCAGGCCTTCAGTAGGTTTCTCCTCTCTTGTTCATCTCACATTCTCTTGAAGTTCCCTGCAAATGGGTAAAAGGCTCAAGGGCAACCTAATAGCAACCTTCTCGGACCTGAGAGGATGTTATCAAGATGACAAGCCCACTCTTTGCCATGGTGAATGACAGGAGGACAAGAGACAATGGGGCTAAGTTGAAACAAGAGAAGTTCTGAGTGTATGTAATGGGGGGAAAAAAAACAAAAATCACTGAGAGATCAGTCAAGCATTGGAAAAGATTGCTGAGAGAGACTGTGCACTCTTCATTCTTAGAGGTTTTCAAGACCCAGCTAGATAAAGCCTTGAGCAACCTGGTCTGGCCTTCTCGTTGACCCTGCTTTGAGCAGAAGACTGGACCAGCGACCTCCTGAGGTCTCTTTCAGCCTGAATTATTCTGTCCTTCTAAGTTTATTCTTGGCTTCATTCTCATTTTCCTCTCTACCAATCTTGTCCACAAGACCATCTTAGTGAATTCTCTCTCTAGTTTGTTTTCAGTTCAACATCTCTTCCCAGGACCTGTATTTTTCTGCCTAACTTAAAACCTCATCCTTTCATGCTGACATCTGCCTATTAATGTCTATCAAACTCGGTTTAGTTGAAACTTAATAAGTCCCACTCTCCTCAAGCACATCCCCTTGATTGCTAAACCACCATGGATTTTGCTACTTTCTGCCTATTCCAGATACTCTCTGCAATCCTGCAACTTTTTTCTGGTTGCTGAGAGGCTCTAAAAAAATCTCAGTCATCCAGACCATTTTAGCTGTGTCTGCCTGAGTTTGTAGAGAGCTGAATGCAGTGAATTTCCTGTTGGTTTCAGAAGATACTGAAATCACACTGATTTCACTTTTTAAATGCCTGTACTTCACTGCTTTTCAAAAATGGAAGAGATGGAGAGAGAACTGTCATTTCGGGTTGGTGTTCGAGAAAGCACTGCAGAGCTGAAGAGAGATGTGTTTGATGCCGCCTTCCATAAAAGAGTCTTCATTTTCAGCAGTCTGGCAAACACAGCCTTAAAATTTGATTCCAAAATGACTTGCTAATGATGGAACAGATTGCATTGTCTTTAAGCAAATATTTGCTCTATATTTTAAAATTGTACATACTTTTGAATGCAGCTGCAGGAGTGATGTCCAGTTGTATAACATTCCTGTTGCTAAGAAATAACAAAAATAAGTGTAATTATTTATCTTGGATGCCTGAAAAAAATCTCTGACACTTCTTGCACAACATTTGTTTGAGTCTGACTCACTACACAGACTCTTATAATTAGCACACTAACTTCCATTAATTAGGCTGACTTAATTGGAGCTATAAAAAGCAACTGACATGTCTGGTTTTAATCAATTACCACATGCTTGAGTCTGGTTCATGACTGCTGCAGTGATTGTTAATGACTTTGTATTACTGGGAGGCCAAATGTGTGAACTTCGTAGGTACAACAGTGAGGCTAGGGTTGCTTGGCTGGTTAGAGCTTTCTGGTCCATGTGGATATGCTGTTGGTCCTCTCTGCTTTTGTGAGGGGAAGCAGGTAATTCCCTTGCAAGAAGCATGATGAGTGTGCTGAGAGTAGCAGCAGTTCAGCCACATCCCTGGGATCTATGCATGAAGGGCTGAGTGCAATCCCAGAAGTGTCTTGGACTCCATGCTCTTTATTTTATCTCCTGCCTGTAAAAATCAAGTGCAGGTAGCAACAGAAAAACAGGTTTTGTGGTCATCTGAGGAAAGGTGTCATCAGGTGAAATTCTTGGTCCTCCTTTTACAAGTAAGCTAAGATAACCATTATGTTTCTGTCTTGAATCCAGTGCATGGTCCCTTTTCCTTCTCTGAATGTTAAAGCAGTAGTAGATGCCATAGGATCCGTGTCAGAAGATCCTAGCATCCAGGTTTGTGTAGGACCTTGCAGCTGAGCTTCACGCATGTGCCCAGACAAAACTCTGATAGCTGCAGGGGTTTAAGAAACCGTGGCTTTGTGAGTTACAACAGGGCTGTTACAACCCTCTGCCCGTGTGTTCCCTGTACCATAGTAGCCACGTTCATGGTGGCTTCTGTGAACTTGCTTTATTTTACAACTGAGGCAAGCAAGAAGCCTGTGGGCAGTCTTACTGCAGCTCAGCTGATTGGCAGTGGCTTACGATGGCATGGCAGACTTGATAGTTTACGAGAGCATGAACGTGCCTTGTGTTCAGGCTGCAGCTCCTGCTTCTCAGGCAGTCTCTATGCCCCAAGAAGTGGCTCCAGTATGAGATGTTAAGGCAGGCAGCTTCATCCCTATTTGCTCCCGCAGCTTTCCTTAAAATAGATGCACAAATCCAATGGTGTGTTCTCTGAATTTCTTCAAGGGTTTGCTGTCATTGCACTGAAGTAGAATTTGGATATAGATACATCTCATAGTCAGCTGGACACGTTTCATTTAATATAGCTTTTTGTAATTTTTTTTAGTACAGTTATTTACTTTGTTTAGTTACTGTAGAATTTGAGGCCTTGGAGGTTTTAAATAGCTACACCTAAACTTTGAAATATGGCCTGAACCGTGATTCCCTTTGTGCAGTAATGCACTCACTGATGCAGTTTCTTGCTGTGATTCATATTTGTGGAGTTTGTAGAACCAGTGTCCATCTGAAAAAAAAATCCAATTCATAGCTATTATAATGCAGTTTCTGGAGAACATATGTTTTTTTCCATTCTGAAAGGAAAAATATTTAACCCAATTTCTCCCAGCCCCCTCCCCCCCGCCCCCCTTGTCAGTAATGTATTTTTATGGCTTAGAGTAGGAGTCACTGGCATGATTAAGTTTTGAAAAACACCTTAGCTCCCTGTTTTATTTAAATCTTTGAAGCATTTTGTATCACTCCTTTGTAGATGATCTCTGTTAGCTAGGGCATGGGAAATGGGTTATTTGAATAAATGCTTAACCACTCTGGTGGCTTTCATCAACCCAGCTTGAGTTATCATTGCTAATTGGTCATTTTATTGACTTTAATGAGAAATAATAATATCAAAACTAGGACAAAATAAGACTCCACGGCGAATAAAGTACAACAGTGTGGCATAAAAGGGTGGAGGACCCAGGCCTATGATATCTTTGAGCAGAAGACATTGTATGGCTCTGAGTAACTCTGTTTCCTTTGACTTGATTTTCCCCTATTCTCCTGCCATCTGTAAACTAAATACACTGTCTAGGTGTGCTGTGCTGTTTAATAAACAAAATGTGGGGTGCTTTGCTAGATAATTAGGGTATATGGGTCACGTTGTTAATTACTCAAGTGTGCCTGGATCATTTTCAAGCAGAGGTGGATGACCTGGGGAGGATCCTTGTCCCATCTTCTTTTCTTGCCGCTGATGCTGGAGCAGAGGATGTGGCAGGGGGAGAGCTGGTCCTGGAGCGTGGCCGGAGGGTGCTGCTGTGCACGCGACCTTGCGGGCATGGTAGGACTTTGCCCTTTGGAGGTTGCAGCGAGGGAAACTGCTGTGTTGCTTCAGTCTGACTGGCTGTGGGGGAAGTTTGGCACTTCCCAGTCACTGTCTGGGAAATTAGCTTTTTTTTTTTTTTTTTTTTTTTTTTTTTAATTTATGTATTTATTTTTGGCTGCCTACAAAAGGAAGTACAGTCCCATCTTTTGTCACAGCATGAATTGAAACCTTAGCACTCAGCACACCAGCTCTGCTGCCCAGGCCTAAGACTCACATACTGCTGTAAAAGCTCTTGTCAAGATGCAGCTTTTCTCATCTGTGCTTCCTCAGAGGGCAGACAGAAGTAGCGTGTTCTACGAGGAATCTTTTAAAACTCCTTTTCTGCTTTTTTTTCTGGATAAAATTCAGTCCTCCCTGCCACTTTTACAACAGAAACATGCATATTCATTGTGCAAAATCCAAACCACCAAACAATAGTAATGGGAGTATTATTTTTATATTGAGGTTAACAATCAGGTATTTCGATCCAACTCTGAGGTTTTATTTTTACACAGTCCACCCAGCTCAAGGATGTAAAGTGTTCTCCCCCTTCTCAAAACTGCTGGGTACCCGTACCTCACTAGCATCATAAGGAGCCCTGGGTTTTCAGCTCCTCCAAAAACTAGACCTGGGAGGCACTGGATCAGTATGTTCCAATGGTTTTCTGTGTGCGTGTGGTTTCTTGCACCGGGCCAGAACATCCTTCAATGTACAAATTTCAGCATCCCTGAAAATCCCAGTTGTGCTTAGGTCAAGCACTGCAGCCAACTGGTGTCTCCTGGCAGCAGAGCAAAGTCATTTGCTTATTTCGATGGAGCAGACAGGTCCTCCATATTCAAAATGAATGTGGTCATTCTGGAACAGAGTGGATTTAAATCGGATGTCTCACTTTATTAATTTCTTCCCTTCCTAAGGGAAAGGACAATGTGGCTGACAAAGCTAAGCTCCTGGGCTTTAGGGTCACCTTTCTCTCTTTCCCTCCTCTGCTGACATCATGTTTTGTTTTGTCCTTGGGTTAGAAGCTACTGTTTATAGATTTTCTTGCAATCTAGATTTTAGTGTGTGCGTCTGGTGGGGAGGGTTGGTGGACGATGGTGCAGGGGAACATACTGTATTGAAGGGTCACATGCTGTGTTCATTTAGCGTGGCCAAAGATAAGATTTGGCACAAATCGCCTTTCAGCTTGACTCTTCACTGCAGACCTTGTCAGAGTAATCACTGTATTTGTGTTTATGCAGACACCGGTAGTATTTTGGAGTGAGAACGAGGGCACTGTACAAATGAATAGCTGTCTGTACTGGTGTGGTTTAGCACTTAGCCCTGAGTCACAACCGGCTTCTGCCTCCAGCTGTGTCACTACTGTGTGGTGTGACCTTGGCATAGGCTGTAAGCTGACTGTGCAGGGATTGCATCTTCTTGATTAATAGCCTTGCTCAGAGTTATATCCCCTTAGTTTGACAGCACAAATAAGTCTTTATTACCCTGGTAACAGCGTGGAGTCCTGGCTCAGAAAAGGAGCACAATCCATTCCTGGCTTGGGAACCATCAGCACAATTAATTATATTTGGATTGCAGTGTAAAAATTGCCAGTAAGGCAGAGATGCTCAGCCTACAAACATTGCATGAATTTAATTAAAAGGATGATTTTAAGCAGCTTTGGGCACAGATACTTTACACTTCTCTATTGGTTTCTATCACTGCCTCAATAATGAATTGTCAATGAGTTCAAATGAAATGAGCTTTCATTCTGCATGCTGTAAAGCTCTCAAAGTGGGAGAGGTAGCTGCTTCTGAAGAGGGTTTTAGTACCGTGTAAAATAGGGGTGAAAAGGGGGAAGTTTTTCCCTTCCTGGGTGTTCATAGGGTAGAGATCACAAATGCAGCCTGTGCAAGAATGAGCCTCCACCAAGCAATCATCCGCGCGGAGGACAGCTGTGCTCCAGCAACACATCCAAGTGCTGCTGTCTGCGTCTAAAGGGACTCTTATGAGCCTGTACCTAGAAGGTGGCTAAGCCCTTCGCTGGGCTGGGGCAACAAGCTCAGCTTTTTGCAGGATAGGGCCATGGCTTTTGCAGTGTTTTGGTGTGTTGGAGGGAGTGCTGTGCATATTCTCTTGGCCTCCACATTCAACTCTCAGATTTTCCCAGAGAACTGGGCAGAGCAAAATACAGTCCCAGAAAGGGAGCAATTAATTAAACGGCTCTGTGCCTTCTTCTGGTGTCGACCTCAACAGCGCCTGTGAACTGCATAAATGCACTCAGGCTTGCTGTCCAGAGCTCTGATCTGGGTGAAGCTGACTGCAAAGGGACTCATTTCAAAGCCTCTCTTGTGTTCTTTGGTAGCACGTACAAGGACAGCGTTACAGACATTACTGCTCTGCCTGTAATGGCTAAAGAAAAGGGCTCAACAGATTATTGGGCTTGCTTTTTTTATTACTATTTTTCCCCTCCTGTGTGTGTGCTTTTGTTGGAGATGAGAAATTAGCACTACTGATTTTTTTGAAAGACTCTTGAGTGCCCACAACCCCAACTGACCTAGGCACTTTTGGAGACTTAGCCAGAATTTTCCAAGTTATTTTTAAATGCTGGAAGTCTTGCAGAGGTCTGGGAATGTTAAATGATTGATTATTTGTATCATAGAGCTTAGGAGTCACAGCCCTGGACTGAGGCTCCATTGTGTTAGGTGCTGAATGCACACAGAACAAAATAACTGGTTTTGCTCTTGGTACCATGAAATTGGAGTGGAGTCAGCTCTCATCCCCCTTTTCTAATGTATTTATACATGCTCAGTGTGATACAGCAGTGTATCAAATCACAGATATGGTTTTTTTAATAGCAGTTGAAGTACAAATAAAGGTCGGATTTGTGTAGCGTGCATTTGCTTAATGTCTTGAACGGCAGAGCACAGTAAACAGTATATGAATGCCTGGATGAAGAATAATTGTTCGTGCTTGGAGTTCATAACAGTGACTATATGTATTTTTAGCTGTGTTTCTCTGTTATGTCCAGGCCTCTGGTCAGTGCTGCATTGCCACTACCAGATGACTTGCATTTACTGTGCTCCTTTGATTGCTTTGCCAGCATGACATCTGGCTAGTTTCCCTTTGCCATGGTCCCAGGATTGTGGTGAAGTTCTTACAGTTACTTTTATCTATCTTTTCCCTTCACAATTAGCCTGATAAATGAACAATTCCTCCCCTTCCTGCAGACACGGGTTTATTTCGGGTTTGGGGGCTTTTTTTGCCTTCTTCCAAGGAGCAGGCAGGCAAATTCAGCCCTACGCCAGTGATGTTAGGTTCTCTACAGGCTGTCACAAAGCCCTTATCCCTGCTGTTGTTGAGCACCTTGGGATAATACACGAAGTTGCAGTGCTAATGGTTTGTTTTGTAAATGTAGGATGTGCTCAGTAGAGAAGATTGGTTATGATGGGATGCCTAGAGCTGAGAAAAGACTGAAATCCATTCCTGTGGGAGTTGTTCTGCACTTCTTTCCAAAAGCTCAGTCTCGGGTCCAGAGAAGCTTTATTCTTGCAGCACAAAATCGATCTGTGACTGTGAAGTCTTTGGCCATGATTGACAACTTGGAGCAATAAGGGGCTTTTTAATTTTTTTTATTACTTTTAGGTATCTTGCAGCCAGCAAGACCCTTGGAAGATAAGTAACTCATCAGCATGCTTGGGCTGCTATCAGTAGAAAATAAGTACAATTAGTTCAAAGTGCTCAAAGTAGCCTACGTTGCTGGAGACTGTCATCTGCCGTGGCAACCTGCAGTAACTGAAGTGTCAGTGCCCATGCCTGGACAGCCGCTGAGAAATGTGTCTCTCACTGAAGCCAGACTGTTGCTTTATGGGACAGGATCTCTTGCTAGCCAGCTGGTATCACACTTTAGTTGTGTTACTTTGAGGACTTCATGTCAGCAAGAAATTGGAGACCTGCACATCAAACTGAGCAGACCTGAGTGGGTACAAGTTTTTGATCAGTTCTGCCTTAAACATTCAACAGTTTTGGCCAAGTGACTCATTGTTTCATATTTGTTGTTTGTATTGCTATAGCAGTTGAGGCTCATAAGCTTTGGATCCAAGACCTTGTTGTGCCAGGTGCTGTAGGAACATGGGAAAAAAACCCAAGAAAAACAAAAAGGCCTTGTGAGGAAGAACATGCATTTCTGTATAACCCAAGACAACAGATGGCTATGGATGGGGGAGCACAAGGAACTGATGAGATAATACTGACCTGTGCAGTGAGTAAGTGTCTTGGTACATCACTTATCTAAACATTGCTGAGGTTTTATAGACACTATAGCAAAGGACAGTTTGAAGGAGGATGATCAAGTTACAGTAGAAGTTTACAGTAACATCGCAACAAGTGAGAAAGGCAGCAGAGGGAAAAGAGGCATGCTGAAAATGGTGCTTGAGGAAAGATGTTTGCTGCAAAATCTGGTTGGCATCATAGATGCTGTGATCATGTATGAGAGAGGGCAGGTAGAGAAGCACAGTAGAGAGAGAAAGTGTATTTGTTGGAGCAGGGAAGGCAGAGCCAGTGGGGAAAAGAAACCTACCAGCAGGCTACATACTCAGATTCTTGACGTGGAACTTTCTTCTGGTGTTTACTGCTAGCAGCTCAAGGAAAAAGAAAGTGCTGTTTCTTTGGATCGTAACCTTTAACCATCATGTGACATGAGGGAACAGATGAGTGAAGCAGAATGTGTGTGTTCCTTTATTTGCAGTGCATATGGATGCCTCTGTAAGAGACAAAGGAAAAATGCTGCTTTTTGTAGCATTGTTTATTTGAACTTCAGTTTAACAAAATGAGCCTGTGCAAAAACTTCAGCGAACATCCTCTTTAAGTTGAAAGCTTGCAGAGCAAGATGCAAGTCAAATGCCAACCCCAGCAATTAGCACGCATCCTTTCATGAGTGTTAAACCGTGCTTAATCTCTACTGGTCAGGTTCTTTTTCTCCTACACACTGTCTACAGCTAAAAATGTCAAGTTAAAAAAGTTAACCAAAGATAGCAGCTGCCCAGTCCATGGTTTTTCTGAAGCAGCTCAGTCTCTCCCCAGTCATGGTTTGCTTCCCATGCAGCATGAGAGGAAACACAGCTGTCACGGCATCTGTTCGGGAAGCTCTCACTGGCTTGAGGATGTCCAGGAGCCCAAGTGCTCATAGCCCACAGTGTAAAAGGTATTGCTTGGAGTGCAGCTTCCCCAGGGTAAAAATAAAACTTTTAAAGGTGTGTTGCTGTTTGATAGGAATTGAAGGAAGTGGAGAGTCAAGAAGGCTTTTGTATCCTGTGTAACGCAGCATGACGTGACTGCAGAACAAGAGAGGATGTATTTAATATGACTCCCCAGAAGGTTGCTGGAGAAATAGCTTCATAATAGGAAATGCATTGGTTGCTTCAGTATAAAATGATATCCCAGATGTGTTCTCTTCAGTAGAGACCCCTTTTAGCTCAATCGTTTTTAGCTGTGTGGAAGGAGCCCAGTTCTTTATCTCGAAGGCTCTTTCGGCAGTAAACTTTGGTCTTGCCGCTAGAGGGGGACTGCAAGCTGTACACCATACATGTGTTCTGCTGGGCTTCACCAGCCACCTCTCAGTGCTCACACCAGCCCAGCAACTCCAGCAGCGGGACCCTTTCTGCTCTGTTGAGCTCTGGGGTGTCACAGCACCCATAAAGGTCAGACCTTGCAGCCAAACAAGCATGAAGGGACATGGACAGGGGAAGCCTGACTGGTGCAATGTCCCAGTGCTTCTCCAGTGATCTGGTTCTGCAGAATGTCATTTTGTATTCCCACGCAGCTACATAAAGTGTCCTGAGCATGAATGGTGTTCAGTGAAAGCTGACTAGGGTTTGTGCAACCTCCCTGAGTCATGTAGAGGCTGGTTGAAAGAATGTAACAGAAGCATACCCAGCAGCACCATTAAACTGGTCAAAGATGAAATAGAAACATGAGTGCTTCTAGATCCTGGGAGAAAAGTGAGCACTTTAAGTATAGCAGACTTACTTGTGTGCTGGGCCTGACCCACCTGTTTCTTGTCGCCTTGCAGGGCTTTTACCCAAGTGTTCACATTTGGCCCAACGTTCCGAGCAGAAAACTCGCAGAGTCGCCGGCACCTGGCAGAGTTCTATATGGTGGAGGCTGAGCTGTCCTTCACTGAAAGCCTCGAAGACATCATGCAGGTGGGCACTCCAAATGTCTATGCTGCAGGACTGGTGCCAGAACTTCTTCCTCCTCCCTGAGCTGTGTTCCCTGCCCTCAACTGAGGTCACAGCTCCTCTTGCCCTTGTGAACGGGGTAGAGGTTGCACAGGGACTTCCCAAAGATCACGGTTTGCTCAGCAGAGGTGAGGCCACAGAGGGGATTTGGAAGGGAAGATACAGGCATGAACACAGCCCTCATCTGAATGGGAGGCTGCACAGTTGCTATATTGCCAGGAAATGTGTAAATGTGCTTGACTGGTGCTAATTAAAGTGGCACTCTACCCTTCAAAACCTTCAGCATCTCTCCAGTGAATCTGAGCCGTATTTATGCAGTGTGTCCCTTGGTGTGCTCTGTCAAGAGCTCCTTGAAACCTGCGTTGAAATCTCAAGTAGAAACAACAGTTACTGGCATATGCTATCCACTGTGGCTTCAGCAGAAGACTGAAAGAAATCCTTAGTCAGCTAACTTCTGATTTTTCAGGACTGACCTCTCGGTTGAAGTTTTAACCACATGATGGATGCTAATGCATCTTACTAGTCTCAGCATAAGCCAGCTTATGCCCAGGAGGACTTGTGAGTAAATATCCACACGTGCTCTCATGTAACAGATAAGCTCCTTGGAAAGCTATTGGAGAAATAGCCTTAAAAAGACCAAAGGCACTGGCTACAGACTTATAAAATAACATCCAGGTGGTGGTTTCTTCAGCCTGGATCATCTACAGTCTGCTGAGTCAGTATGGCCTGACAGCAGAGCTGACATACTGAGTCTCTTGTGTATGCTGCTTCTGCATCTTGGATGTCTGGATGGCACTGGGCTGTGTGGACTGACCCATTGGGAATCTCTGTGCTCCATCATTAAGAGCATCCCA
This sequence comes from Pandion haliaetus, assembly GCA_013401275.1. Lineage (NCBI taxonomy): Eukaryota > Metazoa > Chordata > Aves > Accipitriformes > Pandionidae > Pandion > Pandion haliaetus. The sequence continues at coordinate 188,765 of VYZV01020028.1, read as the reverse complement.
CTCTTTCTTTTCTCTCTCATTTTCTCCAGAACAACTTTGTGTATTCTTAGAGCATAGCATATGTATAAGTTTGCGCCTTACTTCCTGAGCCCCCTGTTTCTCTAGGTAATCAGGAGCTGATTGAAATCTTAACTGCTTTTATCTAGTATAATAAGCGGGGTCTTCTGTTAAGTGGTGTTTGACCCTTTGAACACAGCATGAACATATCTGTACTCTTGTGCTGAGAACCCTAATTTCTTGGCTTTTGAAGTACAGACAGCCAGTTCAGACAATTCAGAGAATTAGATTTGAGAATGGTTCTGGAATGTGTAGGGCTTATTTTTGTAGGGAAAGGAGGAACCCCCCTTGGCTTGGCTTTTGTTGTTGCTAAATGTCTTGTGAAGTTTCAGCTTGTGCTCTCCTCTTTCACTTCTTTCCTCTGTCCCAAAGTCTTTGTTATAGGGACAGGCGCTTGTCAGAAAGTCTCCTAGCAGCCATCGTTTTGCAGTCCTCATAGCAAGTCTACATTGCAACATGCTTACTTCTGTGATGATCTCGTTTGCAGAAGTGGAGTTCCTGTTTTGTTTATTTTTAAATCATTGGGCAATCTCTCTTAAAAAAAAAAAAAAAAAAACAAAAAACTGACAACTGCTCCAAAGCCTAAGTTAAGTTTCTTTTTCTCCACATAACTGACCTAAATTCAGTGTTCTCTCATGTATCTGCCCGTTGGGCAGTTTTTCTGTTTGTCGTCATCTGCAAGTTCTTTGTTCAGTGCAAAACACCCAGTTGAAAGCCTTGGAGGCTCTTGGCCAGGGTTAGCATCTGAACTTTGTCCTCACATAAAGAGCTGGATTGTTTAAAATTTATTTTTAAAATTGGTATTCAACATTTGGACTGAATACCTCTTCAGCAAGTTAGTGTGCTGGGAATGCTCAGCTTCTTCAGGGGTGTCTTGAAGTGTTTGCCTATACACCATTAAAGAAGAGCCTTGCTACAAAGTTGTATGTGTTTACAGTTCACTGATGAGGCTTGAGATCTTTCCCTTGGCCATAGCTCCAAAAGAAACATAGCTTTCCTTACAAAATAAAAAGAAGAAGATTTAGTAACAGTTACATGTATTTGGGAGCAAAGGGCCTGGAATCTTAGAGCAATGGCTTTTTTCTCCACTGTAATTGCACAGAGTAGTAGTGCTCAGTTATTCCTAAATTAGTAGCACAGTTCTTGTGAAGCCTCATGGGTCTTGATAATACAATCTAAATTTCTGTTCTGTGCCAAAACGTGTTTTAGTGCTACGAAGAAGCTTAAACTCTCACAATACTGGTTTCACAATAGTTTCTGTGGAAAGTCCCGTGGTCCCATGTGTGCAGTGCAGTACTCTACGCTGCATGGCTGGGTGACAGTATAACTACTTTAGTGTACAGGGTATATGTAAGCATATCTAAGGAGAGGTCTCTGTGGCCTCTTTCCATAAGAGTCTAGTCAAGAAGTTGAGCCAAGTTGCCCCAAGGCACTCTTCCTCCAAACTGGATGAGAAAGACGGGGAGTTAGAAGAAGGTCAGGTAAGACAGTGGAAGGGATCCAGTTTGTATGGAAGTGTCTGGACTCACTAGAACCATCTCCCCTCCGGTCCCTGTGTTGGAGGTCCAAGGTCTCCAGTCTCATCTGTCATCTGAGATGCCTGCTGCCACCCTGTCCCCCTCTTCAGTGCTGTGTCATGTAGCCGTATTTGTAGACCATTGTCTTCTATTTTTCGTTCCACTGTCTTGGCAGTGCAGTGGATTTAAAGGATCCCACTTCACTCATGACACTAATGGGGTCTCAAAGAGGCCATATGATGCAGTCATTATTGAATTTCATCAAATGAACATACAAAACCATGCTAAAAAAAACATTATTTAGGCTGTAAAGTTAGGAAATGCCAGAAGGAGGTTTTCCTGAGGGCATTTTTGGGAGTTTATGGATATTGTTAGTCGTCCTTAACAAGATCACATCCTAGCACCACTGTCTCTTTAAGAGATGGAGAATCATCTCTTTAAGATGAAGAATTCAATTCAATGCACAGTATTTGAGCTCTGTCCTGAGGGCTGAAGTATTGTCTTCCGCTGCTTATGTACTTCACCAAAATTAATTTGCTGTCATTACAGCCCAGTGACATGGAGCATTATTACCTCCGTTTTACAGAAGGGAATTCAAGCATGAAATTAAATCAACACTAGCACTGATTTTGGGTGTCAGTTTCAGGGACCTTAGATCTGAAACACAGGTGTGGTTTGATTTCCAGAATAGTTTGCACTCAGAGTACTTTCTGTCTTCGGTGCCAGGCTAAGACAGTTGGGCAAATCTGACTGCAGTCTCAAGGGAACAAACACTGGTAATCACATGGGAAAGGTTTGTTCCAAGTGTCTTGCGCAGCGTTCTTTAGAGACGTTGGGGTATCTGCAGGGCTGTAGGTTCCTTCTCTGAAGTGGCATCCAGCTGCTGTAGCTGAGGCTCTTTCTGTTTCCTAACTTCCATCAGTATTTATTGTTCAGCGTCGATGGCCAGTGAAGCAGTGGTCTGACATAGAGAAGTCTCCTTTTCATAACAACAGTGTCTCTCTAGAGTGGGTCCTGAGCTGTTGGTTATATAGCTGAGAGAGGAGACTTTATGACAAGATCAGATGCGAATCTCCCCTCTGTGTGCATGTGCACACACGTATGGTGTGTGTGAGCAAGCATGAAGGTAAGCAATAATGGTCCATTTGTTGACTGTTTCATATGTAAATGCCTTATGATCTACACTGCATCCATATGCATGCCCCAGGTAAATGCATAAACAAAAATCCTACTGGCAGTTTTTGTGATTTTTCCAAAGGTGTCTTATGTAATAAAGATGATTATTTGAACCCTTCTTGCAGTGTCCAGCACCTTCAATTGCTGCTGCTGACATTTACTGCTGTTTTGTTGATGATTTCCTCTGTTTCAACTCTGGTCAAAATTTTATTTGGTAAGAGGATAAGTTGCAGCATCAAACGATCCAAGTTAAAATTAAACAATACAGTTGGGAGCTGCTCCTAATCAAAATTGGACAGTTAACCATTAAGTTCCACAGCAACATCAGGGAACGATAAGATTGATACTGCTGAACTTCTTTGAAAGGTGAAAATTGAGAGAAAGTTGGGAAGCGATGAGGGAGAATGGAAATCTTTCCCCTCTGTCCTCCTCACCTGCCCTCCTACCAGCACAATTTCTACATTTCCATTATGAAGCAACCAAATTAAGGGGCTTTTGGACATCAGGAATCCCACCTCTGAGATGAGCTACCTGCTTTGATTCGAATGGCTTTTTCTCTCTATAAGTCTCCTATCAAACATGTTTCAGGATACGTTCAAACCAATCACTTCGCCTGTATCTCCAGCTCATGTGTTCCTGCAGACCAGTGGTTATGCTTCTCCACTCGTTTTTCGTGTAGCCTACTTTCCAGTCCTTCATTATATTATCTGCTTAAAGCCATAACTTCTCAGCTGGAGAGCTTTTTTTTTTTTCTCCCTTTTTTCCCTCCACTGTTCGTGCCTAGTACACATTTGGCATAAATAAGAGTAAGGGCAGTGAGGAGGCCAATGCATGACCCACGTGTCTGCCTTTTTTGCCAGGATAAAACCTCAAGTCTCAAACCTGGAAATATTTCTCAGATTGTTTTTCCCATACCACCCACATCTTTTTTCCACAAGAGGAAGCTGCTTATGTTGAATGCTGTGGGAACCTAATTGTTACTTTATCGCACAGTGAGGAAAAAAAGTGCTAATTAAACAACGTGCTTTTCTGAAACCAGATGATACTTTCATTTTCTGGAAAGAGGAAGCTTAATGTAAAATCCCTTCGTCTCTGCTTGGCAAAACCAGATAAATTGCCAAGTAGTTTTCTAATTTCATTTGCATAAGCCTTTTTCTAGCTACTTTGAAGAAAGTTCAAAGCTGACTGTTTGGTTATTTGCCACTCAGCAGCAGGAATGCCAGCTTTTCATTTCCTCTGTGTTTGAGTACCAGTAGGGGTAAAGCTGTTCATCTGCATATGATAATGCTGTTCTTTATTTGGATCTTACCTTTTTAAAAAGAGGGCCTCGATTGATGCAGGGGTCTGGAAGCTGAGCTTAGTGCCAGTGGAGTCAAAATGGACCGATTTACTAGCTTCTCATGGCTGGTAGGATGCAGGGGTTGTTCATCAGTGCAGAGTAGTGTTTCAGCGGTTTGGGACAGGTGGTGAAGGATAGTCTCCTAAACATAAGAGTTTGAACATCATGCCTGAAATCTTGTCTTGGCTATGTCAGTTGCCCAGCTGCTTCTTTTCTGTGCCTTTTCCTCTTACCCTGTAAGATCTGGTTCCTTGCAAGGCGGAGACCTGCTTCTTCCTCAGATCTGCTGACTGAACGTCAGGTTCATCTTTCCACAGTTAGCCTCCTCTGGGCTTTGCGGTGTCTAGGGACTTGCTACTCACCTAGATGTCGTTGGTGAATACTTCTCTCAACTCTGCAATTAATGAAGCAGTTGTTACGCTCACAGAAGAAAAAACAGGAATGTGTCAGCACTTTCAGAGGTGCTTTTTGTTGTGAAAAACGTGGTGCCATCCCAGGCTGAGATGATGTGCAGCCCAGCTGCATCACTTTGTTCCTTACAAAGGGGATGAAAATAAGGAGGGTGATTTTGAAGAAGAGCTGGGATTATCAGTACTACACAGATATCAACTACCTGCTTTGTGCAGGCATAAGACTACGAGGAGTCATGGGAACTCTTAATCTGCACAACAGCAAGTGTCTTGGATGGTCTGCTTTGCTTAACCAAAAGAGAAAATACTCTTAAATGGGTTGATCAAAATGCAGTGACATCCCACATGGGGGCTTTTTTTGTTTAGAACCAAAATGGCATTTTAATTTCTTCATGGGTGAAGCCCATTTTACTGGATAAGTGTATCCAAATTGAATGATAATGTCATTTAGTTAATCCACATTAGTTTAGGGAAATGAAACCACATCTTTTTTTAGTTTCTCAAATGTCCCTGCATTGATGGGTCTTCTGCTTTAGCTCTCTACTCATCTCTGTACAAGTTCTCTTTGCTTTGTACTTATTGTGCAGAGTCTCTCTAGTTGGGATCTGTTTGATGGGCTGGCTCTACACAGTATGCATTTATTCTCTCCTTTAGTTCTGCCTCTTCTAACAGCAAAGCAGAAAACGAGAATTGCACATTACAGGACAGGCACCTCACTAATAATTAATATGAGGCCATTCACCTCAAATGGTTGTAATGTGCGTGTTTGTAGCTGACCAGGGCTGCTGCTTGAATATTTTAGCTGTGTTTTTTTCACTGGAGATACCTGACTGAAGGTACTGAGACCATCAGCAGACACTGAGACCTTAAACCCATAGCAGAAATACAGGTTCCACTCCACCTACTGAGCAAGCCTGCTAATTAGGAGCATTAACAAGCTGGTACCCTCTTATGCAGTCTAACCATGCAGGACAGAAGCTCCTTCTGTACCCTTTGGCGGATGTGTACGTGTTTTATTTATAGTCTGGGACATCTAAGCAGTGTTAATTTTTCATGCACTCCTGTTTTCTCTATTAGGTTATGGAAGATCTTTTCAAGACAGTGACAAGCACTGTGTTCTCCAGATGTCCTCATGATGTTGAGCATTTTCATAAATACATAGCTCCTGCCCAGAAGGTAATAAATGTAACAGGAAAGGGCTGCAATTGTGTTATGCATTTTGGGGGCTCTTGGCTGTAAGGNTTTTTACTGTGTTGTCCTGCATTAACAGACTATGAACAGCTAAAAGTTGGCCTGAGCTTAAGCGATTGTTCAGGAAAACAGAGAGAGGGCACACAGCTTTTTGTAGCTGGTAGCAAGTAGGACAGCTGGTACAACTGTAGCTGTCACATCATCTAGCAGCCTCTGAATCATCAGCTCCAATAATCAGGTACCCTTTTTAGCATGGAATGGCCAGAAGTGGATTTTGACCCATATCTAGATCACAATGCAGACCTACAAATTAAAACTTAGAGGGAGGTAGCTTTTCTGAGTTTCCTCTGGGTCCCTGAACCCTTTGTAGCTTTACATTTTTTTTTTTTCTTGTTTTGACCAAGGACAGGTTGGAACAAACACTGAAGAACAGATTTGTGACGTAAGTGCTTCTATTTCAAATTTATCTGCAAGAGGGCTTTTGGGGAAAGAGTTCATATTTTGTATACATTCTTTTTCTTTCCCAACTCAATGTCTTCTGGGTTAGCATAATGTCTCCAAAACAGCATGATTTGCAGTTCCCTTTGTACTGTTCGTCAGTTGCCTTTCATATCTGCATGAGACTGGCATCTGAATCTGCTGGCCTATGGCTTTTGCTTCCCTGGACAAGATCCCCTTTCTGTAAGGCTATCCTCCTCCCAGCATGTACTTGTGCAGTTGTTTGCTTGCTGTCTTGCTTGGTTTTGGCTTTAGCGCTCTGCCTTCCTTCACACTTCCACTCCAATGGCTCCCTTTTTATGAAAGTATTTTTCGATATTTAAAAATCTCAATTTGTTTTGTATTCCTAATTGCTTGTGCAAGTCCTTTTCCCAGTTCTCTGTGTGCTAAAGAACTGAAGGGGTTTGGTTTCCTTCCTTGGTCCCCAAGAGTACCTCTTCTTCCCTACTTTTGCCTGTCTCTTCAAATAGTGGTGCTCTCCATTCATGCCACAGAACACTGTAGGGCTGCCAAGCCCAGCACTGGTTTTCCAGTTAAGCAGCTGCAGCCACACTTGGGCAGCAGGATCATGATAGATCCCTGTGCCTCGTGCCTGCGTAAGCACCACGGGAGACGTCAGTGAAGTCACTGTCTCCCCATTTCAGTCATCCTCTCTCTGGACCTAACTGATACTCCTGAGAGGACAGAGTTGCACTCGGCTTCTCCCATGGTCCAAGGAAAAAGAGAGTGAGTCAGCCTACCTCTCTCCTTCTCTGTTTCTCTCTTCATCAGCTGCTGGCAGATCTGGGGCATTCCCGGCTTACACATGTCAGTTACATGCATTGAACCTGTGCCAGTGATATACCTCATTTGGACAATGGTGTCACATAACCCAAACACATGGAGCAATATATTACTTCTTGAGGTATTTCCTCCAGAAGCCTTCCCTGTATTAGTGAAACCTTGTAGCTGGGTATAAAGAGCTCATGCTCTTTGGGGAATTTGGTTTATAATTGGATTTAGCTAATGATACAGAGAGATGAAATTATTGTGATCAGGTTATTTTTTTTTCTCTCTGTCCACAACACTTGCTTGGTATGTGGAAAACTTGTCAGCAGAAGTATCTTCCATTGAGTCTTGTTTCCAGTTATCAAACCTGCAGCATCTTTCACTGCACTTTTTCTGTTTGCTCTGCCACAATGCTGTTCTTTTGTATTGGTGGAAGTCAGAGAGTCGGCTCTCAGATCTGTCAGAGGAGTAGAGAAACATTGCTGCAAATAAATCTCACGATTTTTGCAAAGTAAAATGAAAATGTTTAAGCTACAAGCCCTTTGCTCTCTGGGCTGTTATTTTTGCTTAACAACATCCTGAACAGTAGAGCTATGCCGATGAGGGCATATTGTTTTCTTAAAAAAAAAAAAAATCCACAAATCTCTATGAAGCAATTCTCTGCAGAGTTCACTTCTGACTGAAATGCAACATTGCAATAATGCAAAGTGTCTTGAGAGCTTAGCATTTCCTGCCCTGCATGTAGCTGAAGCACAGGAAAACATAGGGTTCTTGCCGTATAAAATAGTTTTTGGTTTCTTTCCAAAGAGGCATTGCTGGGAAGTCTGACATCATAGCACAAGTTGGCATGGTGGTGGGGAAATGCCTCCTTAATTTTCCAGTACGGCATTTAGCCAGAGAACTTTCTTGCTAATCCTTTCATAGTTATCTTAAAGACTTTTTTTTTTTTCTTCAGAATTTCCTACAATGAAGCAGTGGAAATTTTGAAGCAAGCTTCTCAAACTTTCACTTTCAAGCCAGAGGTAAGTAGTTGTGTGGTGGCTTGTCCCTATGCCTGTTCATGCACACGGCCAGCCTGAACTTTGCAGATCTCATTTCTCTCTCTCTGATACGCTTTGTTACTTCACATGGGTTATCTGCCTCCTGGGGTGTTTGCTCAGTGGTAACCCAGGTACAACTTTTGCCCTTTGGGGATGAAATGGAAGCAATATAAGGAGTGAGTTCTGTAGCAAAGAACATGTAATGTTTGCTGGGAAGGAAGTGATGAGTTTGCTGTTGAAGGACCAAGGCTTTGACAAAAGCGCTTCTCTTTACCGTATGTGAGTAGTGCCAAATGTGTTGTGGATTCAGTAGCAGTCATCTAAGGAGAGTTGCTGTAACAGTCCTCAAATAAAGGAATGATACTAGGACAGCACCAAAAGTTTGACAAGGACTAATAAGCCAAAACCGTGTCAAAATACCATGTAGTCTAGATGTAGGTAAAAGCAATCCCTTGTCTTTCCAAAGCATAGATGTTGACTAGGAAAATGAATGACATGCTAGTCTTTCTAACACTGTTAGATCATGGTTTTCTGAAAATCATATTTTGCCTAATTTCAAACACAAACACCAGTAGGGAGAGTGTTTGTGGTGGTGCTAATCTCATGTGTATACTGATTCATCTTTATCTTGTTGTGATGCTTTGAGGAAAATAACCCTCTGGCTGAAGCCACCTTCATAGCCAGTTGGGTAACTGTCTCATCTCTGTGTAGAAGTGGGTGTAGAACCTCAAGTCCTGTATCTGTACTACCTTGATCTGAGACAGCAAACTTGGGATACTTTCAGATGAGGAGAGTTGCCCTCTTCCCCTTCCACTCCCCTGATATTCTTTGCACATCCTGTAGTGGACTGGAGGTCTTTAGTCAAAAGCCACAGAATTTATAGCATCCCTGGAAGAAAGGAGAAGTGAAGGACATTACAAATGTCCAAGGCTTCTGATAAGAAAAAATTGTTTAATAGGATGCTGGGTTTTCTTAAACGAGAATTAATGTAGCGTGTAACAGGACGCAACAGGGAAGAAAGCAGTCAGCCTAGTAAAGCTTCTTTCTATATACCAAAGGTAATACTGAAATAAGGCTCGTTTGCTGGGTTGAGTAAGCTGATTTTGGATAAGTGCCTATTTCCCCTAAGCGATGTGGAGTGTGATTTTGGGGGTTTTGTTTGATTGGGTTTTCTGTTGATTTGATACCAGGTGGTTGGGCTTGATGCAGGGATGATCTGGCCCATTTCTGTGGAAGTTAGACCACGTTATTTTCATTGCTTTGCTCTGCCTTAAAACTCACGAAATTTTAGTCTGCTTAGCAAATTTTCCCAGTGGCCTGTGTGAGAAGTTGCTGTGCTTCGTTGGTTTCATGTTACTCAAAGCTGTGCGTCTCTCCTATGCAGGCATTTTTCTGTGTCTCTTGCCGCAGGCAAAATGCACCAAAACAGCATCCCAGGTCCCTTTTGCTGTCTTTACAGTGGGGCTGTGACCTCCAAACGGAACATGAAAAGTACCTGGTGAAGCACTGTGGAGAGGTTCCCGTGTTTGTGATTAACTACCCATACGACCTCAAACCTTTCTACATGCGGGACAATGAAGATGGACCTAAACACACAGTGAGTCCATAGGTCACACTTCCACCCATTTTTTGGCTACATATGTGTCTTATTCTCATCTGTCTATCAGTAGAGTAGTCTTCTGCTGGGCCTCTGGTCAAGAAGTCCAAGATAAGACGTGACCATCAGGTGATCCTGTTCAGTCATTTTCCTGTCATAGAAGAAATCTCCAAAGCAGGAACAACAGGAGGATTCAGGAGTTGGGTAGCATTAAGTTTTTGCTTAAGTCCTTTAAGACAGATTTGCCATAGTTTATTTCTTTTCCTGGTAGACTGCTGTATTAGTAGGTGAAATACATAGAATTGCATGGCTCCAAGCAGCCCGCGATACTCTTGTCATCCAAATCTAGCATCCATGTAATACTCCAATAGCAGATAGTCACAAGATGTAGTCTCTTCCTCCACAAGTCTCATACTCTGAAGGTGTGATTTCCCCATTGAACTGAGACAACCTCAAACATTTTTTCTACCAAAAAGAGCGACTACCCCACTGTGTGCCACTGCCACTTCACTGGCTTTAATTCTAGCAACAGTCCAGCTGTGAGATGTGAGAAGTAACTCTACAAAACAGAGAAGAAAACCAGCCCAAACCTAACAGCATAGGTGATAACACTGGGATCCTAACACTTAGATCAGCACATCACTGCCATTGATCCATTGGTATCATTGCCACTAGAGCTGGCTCAAGAAATGGGGCAGACGGAGTAAACACAAGTTACAAGCATCAGAGCAGCTTAAACTCTAAGGGAATCAGGGCTTCAAGAAACTTGCCTGTGTGTCTTTGTCTCCTTGTGAGCTGCTGTTGGGTTCTTTATATCCTGCACAGGCTTACCTACATGCACAGGTTGTCACCAGAGTAACCTGGTGAGATTCAGTTCACACCACCTACTGTAGATGTCCTCAGTCTGGAACACCACTGCACTTCTTTGTTTTCTGTAGACTTAATGATGGTTATCATTGTAAAGTTCCCTCCCAGCCTTCTCCTGTCAACAAGGGACTTTTCAAGCATTTGCAAATACTTGCGTAAGTGTCCTGGACTCAATAAAAGACTTAAAACAGCCATCCAGTGTCAACTTTACTTCTGCTGTAGACTGTGTGGCTACATTGCATGGCTTATGTTAGGTTTCTTTCTTTTAAGGTTGCAGCTGTTGATCTCCTTGTACCAGGAATAGGTGAGTTGTGTGGAGGCAGCTTGAGAGAGGAGCGACTGCCCTTCCTTGAATCACGCTTACAGAGGTATGAAAAACACACAGGTGCTGAGAGACTAGCCTGACCAAGAGAGTGTTTCTGCAGCCCTCAGTGGTTGGCAAGACAGAGGAGTGGAAGGGCAACTAATAGTATTTAAAAGAAGCCTATTTTTGTCTTTGAGATATCTATTTATCTGAGTAGGTGATTGCAAACTAGTGAAGTTCTTGTGCTTCTGTTGCAGGTATGCAAACTGCCTCTCTGTTTTAGCTCATCAGTGAATAAGAGTTCATTTTATGTTAGGAGGCCGGGGCAGCAGAATGCCTCAGCTCTGCTGGGACTATCTGGAACAGGGACTGACGTGAGGCACTTCATCCTTGAGCCTTTTCTTTGTAGCTTTTGTGGCTGAGAGTGGATTGCGAAGGTGGAAATTGTCACGTAGACAGAGCTTAGATATATTTGTCATCACATTGTGTAACTGAGGAACTGCAATTTTGGTCAGAAGCTTTGTTAGCTGTGATGCAGCTGGCCTCAGTGGTATCATTTCAGAGAATATGGTTCTTTGTTAACAGTTTGGTGGGAAGCTTCACTGGAAGTACCTGGGACCTGTACTGTGTCGTACGGGCTCCTTCCAAGCTGCTTTGTTCTGGATCATGTGACTTGGAGTGATTTTAGGCCAAATTCAGTGTCAGAATATCAAAGTCGCTGTCTAGTTAACAAGAATTGACATTATAGATTGGGTAATTCTCCATAGACAATTACTCCTTGGATCCTGTCTGACTGCTCAAAAAAACTTTTCATAACTCAGATGAGTCCATTTGGGCCAGTCATACGCTTCTGCAAAGCAATTTTAGAGGAGGATTAATCCCAGAGTAACACTGTTTGCATATTGGGAATTAATTTGTTGCTTAAATCAGCCACATGCTCACAGGAATATATCTAGTCAGCGGAGAAGAGCAAAATCCATTTCAGCATAATGAATCCAAAAGGCGCAGGGCAATTAAAATCACCAG